>JANTCA010019173.1:0-24388 GCA_024741275.1 Chironex yamaguchii
GTAATTCTGATGAAGATAATAAGATAATATCGAGACGTCAAAATGATGGTGTATATATATATATGGCAGGCAATCATTTGTAAGAGATATAAATCGAAACTAGCCAATCATAAACAATAAAAAAGGACAGAGTAAAAAAAGGAAAATAAAACACTGTTCAAATTATCTATACTTTCCCTTCTTCGAATTCATACTCTGAAAAGAGTCAGACGAGAAAAGCTTCCAAGTATGTTTTTAACGCAAATTTTCAAGGAACATTTTGAGCTTTGTACCACAATGAAACTGTTCAAGCAACATATATGTTCAAACAGGTGTGTGTTCTTGGACTAATATGGCAAAATATTTGAGACGAATAAAAGTTTGTGTTAGGTTCTGGATTATGATAAGGTCCGCCATATAGTGTAGGCACATTTGGGTAGTACGAAAAGAACTCCTAAGGACCCTTTTTCTGTCGTTATATTTTTCTCCCATGAGCCCCAATGCCTTTGATTTATTATCACACTTTGAAAAATGATTAGTCAGACCTGCGTTCCTGCCCTGTTAATCCGTGCTCTATCCCGATAATCGTTACCAGACAGAAAATTCACCAAAATTTGTGTTTGTAATCCGTTATTAAATTTTAAATGTAGAGACCCTGGCTTAACTTCACTTCAAGCAATTATTATCGCAGACGCTTCATCATGAAAAAATATAATTTCTTTGATTCCAGATTGCATAATTTTTCCAAATTTTCTTTGATCTAGTTACGCCAAAGAATACGTCGCTTCATATTTTACCACAGAATTTGACAGAAGGAGTAAATATTTTCTTAAACTGTACAGCGCATGCAAACCCTGCTGTCCAAAATTATCATTTTTACAAGGATAGCACCCTTATCCATCGCTCCGTTTCCGGATTTTACACATTTCTATCCAGGAATTGCACTGAGGAATCTGGAAAATATCGTTGCGAGCCTGTCAATGCTCTTGGCAATGGAACTATTGCTCAGAAGGATGTCAATATATACGGTAGGCCATTTACTCTTATCTATTTAAAATGTTTATCTAACTGTTATGCCATTTGAAATTGCAGAAAACAGACTGTAATATATAGAAGACCGAGTTATCTAGCACAATACAATGCGCCAGGAGGTCAACTGGCACGAGCAAAACATCACTCAATGCATATGTAAAGCATTTGACTACAGCCAGGTAAATAAGGGAGACACCAACAAACAAACAAGTAACTCTCAACTTGGACGGTATGGCTCAAAGGATTGTCTCAGTACTGCATGCGTAACCATGGAATTAAAATGTCACAGTGTTATATCTTTTCAATTTCCAGCTATCTTAACAGGCGTATTTAAAAGTTCCCTTTCTCGGAGGTTTTACCTTGGTTACGTATTATACCGGACTCCCTCAATTTTCCTGTGGGTACGCCAGTGACCATATACTCCCTCAAATGCACATCTTTGGCAGGTTGACATAATTGTTCACACTTTGTTTATGGTTATGCTGGTAATTTCAATTCCTTTTCCTCTTACAGGTTCCCCGAAAGCAACTTTGCCCACAAATCTAATCAGGTTGAACGAAAGTGATTTGTTACTATTGAGCTGCACAACAAGAGGTTGTCCTGTACCCAACATCACTTGGAATAAAAATGGAGAACGAATACCAATGCAAAGCCAACATATATTTCAGATCAATAGTCTAGCACCGAGTGACACTGGAGTTTATCAATGTGTTGCTTCCAATAGTAAGGAACACGACAGAGCTGTGGTAGCGGTAACAGTTCAATGTAAGTACAGTTCCTTGGCAAAATTTTTTTGGAGAATATTTGCCAAATTTTCCACATCAAATGATATTTTTAAAGGTTCTGTTATGGGTTTTAGTCTTTGACTACAGATTTTTAAATGAACGTCGGTGATTTATCATTTCGGCAAAATTTCGAGGCAAAACTCATTTGAGCGAAAGATAATAAGTCTTTCTCTTGATGATGCAGATCTTAAAAATTGTTGTAAATAATCAACCATGCTTATCACATAGATTGCTCACAATACAGAGCAGTACTAAACTTGTAGAGTAAGTTAAAGTCCTTGACCAGTAAGAAAAAATAAACCAACGATTGGTTAAGGGAAACAGAGAGTTATCTACAAAGGAGTAATACAGGAAGATAAGATAGGTAAGAGATTTCTTCAACAGCCATGGGCTGGCTAAACAGGCAAAGTTGAACAATTCATATCTCTTGTCTACAAATGCTATGTTTATACTCTCTAATGTTAACTCCGAATTTTAAGTTAGTGATTTGGAGGCGACTTACAAAAACAGATTGTACCTAGCGATCAAGTCAGTATAGACAGCCTCTTCTTCAATGTTTACGTTTTTACTTTCTGTAATTACATTTTTCGGCTGTACATGCTCTAACGTACAATGGTATGCTTGCCCAGACATTATACCTTGCATGTTCTAAGTATATTAACTGCCTACGTATTTGTATTATTCCAATCACATCCTTAACGCATCAATGTATTTTTGTATACAACTGCGGCCTCAAAAAGAGTTCTTTTTGAATAAGAGAGCTAGAGCAGGTTTCTAACAACACAGGGCCTGTCGAGGGAACTAGTGGAGTTCTCATTTTGATAAATTGGTAAAAGATGACAAGAAATAGTATTGAGGAATCCCAAAGTGTTTGTATTTAAGAGGTTTTTTCTATTATATTTTTGTCTTTTACCTGGAATTTTAAACACTGCTTTTCTTTTTAGAATTTCGTTCTCATAAATCAAACAGCACATCTTGCAGGTCCACAGTAATTATCTTCCTTATTTTTTACCTTATTTGTTGAGGCTAAAAACTGTTTATCATGCTCAGATGTCTTTCTGACTGTAACATCAATGGCAGCAAAAATGTAGCATTTCAATTAACACAAGTTGTCAGGCCTGGTAATGATCAATTTTATGCAAGTTTTGTTATTTAAAGGACCTCTTCTAAATATTTGTTCGTACGAAGAACCTTACATTTGGTCTCACTGTGGCTTGTCTTGTCTTGTAGATACTCCACGGAATACCAGTTTAACCTTTTCTCCAAATGAGATAACAGAAGGAATGACAGTGTCTATAACTTGCAGATCTCAAGCAGAACCTCCTGTAAATCGATATCAATTGTTTCGAAATGGAAATCTCATCTCGTCATCATCAAATGTGACATTTAGCTTTGTATCAACAAATTGCACAGAAGAAATTGGTGTGTATAGATGCCTGCCAAGAAACTCACTCGGTGAAGGAGCAGCAAAGCAAGTAAACATTTCTGTTTATGGTAAGTTACGTATAAACAAGCCATTACGCTATTTCCATATTGATTGATTACATTATCCTGCCTCTTATAATCCGTAGTTCGGTTCCAATTAATCCCCTAAAGCTGTGAAACTGTGGCATTCTTTTGTAACTTGTGTCTTATGTGAATTGTGATTGCACGACATCTGTTAATAACTGGCTGGAAACTGCACGTATTGTGCGAGAATGTTACATTCTGTTTGTTTATACCTTAACAACATTATGCCGTATTGACATAAATAGGAAGGAACTCAGTCGCACTATCTTCTTCAGCAAGGATCGTTTTAGTCAGCCCTTGTCAATTAATGCAGAAACCAGCACCATGTCGAAGTATATGTGTCAATAAAATTTTTCTGACAGACGAGTCCTGTGAAACGACAATGCAAAGTAGTAACTATAACGTTCTTGCTGGTTTGGATTGCAATTTGCTGTGTTAACGGTTTCTTAGTTTACATGCTAACCTCGGGGTCAAACGGCTATGATCCATAGACCCTGTATTCATAGAGCTTGGATGCCGAGTTCTTGGATTGGAAGAGCTTGCGTTCAAAGATCTCGCATTCAAATGTCTTGATTGAACTGTCTTCCATCCAAAGACCTTACATTTAAGGCAATTTAGCTCAAAGTCCTTGAGTTCAAAATTATTGGAGTCAAGGTCCTTAAATTCAATGCCCCTGGATTGTAAGACCTAGCATTCAACGTCCTTGGATTTGAAGTCGTGTCCTATGAAGATAGCAACTATGTATATATGTATGAAAGAGAAGACTGCTACTGGAACTGTATGTACATCATTAATTGACCAGCATTTAGATCATAATAACTGAATTTTATTCATTTTAAAGGATAAATTTAGCAACTGTCGGAAAAACAGAATGACATAAGATAGCATTTACAAGGTGTTTTCCGTGATAGTGATCCATAAAATTCTGGCAAAAAAGAAAATATTTCCTTGACTTTAATAGATTGCCTTATTATTTTTTCTTTTGCCAAGGTCCTCCCAAGATCACTGTTGTGCAGAATACATTTACTGTGAACGAAACACGGAACGTTACGTTAACATGTTTTGTCTCTGGTTGTCCGGTTCCTCTTATTAGCTGGTACAAGGAAGGAAGCCCAGTTCTCTTAGCAAGAGGACCAAATTTGCATCTTGTTAACCTAAGACCAAGTGATGCAGGGTCATACCGATGCGTTGCCTCGAATGCCAGAGAAAACACGTCTGAAATTGTACAGTTACACGTAAGATGTAAGTGATTATTATTTTTATTCTTATCCCGATGCAGGCCCATGTTAATCCTACAAGGTAACCTTAAACATTCTATCATTTAAAGCTGGCGATTGTTAGACTAACAGAAATTTAAAGATGAAAAAATTATTTTTTTCTATAATATTTAATTACGTAAATCACAACTATCGATTTCAACATCTTCATATCAAGTCACTACTTCTCAGACTACTCCAATCCAGTACTAAATGCACTGCCTGGCACTGGGGGGTCAGGTCCACCAGAGACGTCATCATCATCAATTTACACCCACTTTGATGGGTTTACTTTGCAGCGGCCAACAGCAGTTCTTAGTCGATTGCAACAGGACCAGAAAGGCCACGTTTTGCTGGCGAAAGAGGGTATGGCTTCCTGAGACCTGATAATTGACCACCTTATGTGGTGCTTGGGTAAGATGTTCAGTCCACAAGAAGACACGTTGATTTTCAGGACTTTTGGTCAATGCCTCTACAGAATGCATAAAACTATGCCTCGAATTTAGCCTCTTTCTTGTTAGCTCAAAGCCAAAGAGTGGGTGGCGGGGGTCATTTTCCTGTTTCAGCTTTTCTTTCTGGGATGCAACAGTTCTCCGGATAATTGGCGGGGGAATCCCACTCAGTATGTAGAGATCCTCAACCTTTGTGGGCTTCAGGCAGCCAGTAACACCACACCAAACTGAGAAAGTACGGTGTCAATCTTGGTGGCGTGAGCTGATCTACCCCAGATAGCGATTTCAACATGCGAGAGACATTGCAGTTAAGAAGGTTAGTTTCAATATTTATGTCTCTTGCAAAAGTTCCCCTTAAGCCAGCATACAATCATTGTGTTGTCAAAGGCTGAATACGTGATGGATCGCTGGTGCTATCAAGGGTGAACGTATCGTGTCACCAGCACTAGATGAGTTGTCGACCAAGAGGCCCATCTACTCAAACTCAGAGAGGCCCATCTACTCAAACTCAGAAAGGCCCATCTACTCAAACTCAGAGAGGCCCATCTACTCAAACTCAGAGAGGCCCATCTACTCAAACTCAGAGAGGCCCTTCTACTCAAACTCAGAGAGGCTGATCGAGGAGAGACTATCCCGCGCCAGATTCCAGTATTTTGTAGAGCCTCCCAACCTAGCTCAATAAATTGCGATTTGGTGTTTCCCATAAGGGGGTTTAAGGGTTTTGATGTTGTTTTCTTCCCCTAATCCCCTTCTTTCTCATTAGTGGCTTGTTTAAAAACATTTTCTAATGCTATAATGATAAAATTGGTCTCAAAGTTCAGGACTATCCGCACAATGATTTGATTAAAGGGGTGAAGACTTGTGTAACCATTGGTCACTGTATACTGCGGAGGTACAAAGTATGTCACAAGCCAGCGGGATAAAAGGCCTCAGGTTTTTATTTGGAGTTTACCTCTCTCTAAACATAAGGACTTAAAAGGCGTATCTCCCTTAGGAGGTTTACTAGGCACCTGTGCATCACGCCAGGCATTTCTACATACAATATTGCGTACACAGGTCACATACGTTTATTATTAGATAAATAAATTTTGTCTTCATTTGCTAACGTTTATATATTAAATCCTATTAGTGCAATGTATTCTGATGTCCTCACTTGCTTTGTATTAACAGGAGACTAGAAGAAACAGTAGAACTCCAACAAGCCTCTTTCTTTTCGTCCATGCACACGTAATAGACTAAGACAGACCATAATAATTGAGCCCACATAGTATGTAGTACATACGTCGTACTTTGACGGACGAGTTTGTCATATATTTATACATATTTTGACCTGCACACAGCTGATGCTACTTCCATAATGCGATGACACGTCTTGCTCACTGACGTCATTAACTGACATGATGGACTTAGAAACATGTTCAATGTCATTTTACATAGCAACGGTCATGCAGCAGTACTTGTGTTTGATTCCATAACACCTTCTGGTTCGTTTGATTATTTACCGAGTTTTTCACTACTGCTCCCATTTTTCGCCTCTAGTCCTACACTGTTACTCCAGGTTAAGTCTTTTTCAATGACCTGAAATAAATTTATTACTGTTTTGCCCCCTAAAATAGTTACTTACGTCTGCTTTTTCACACCTTATACCAGATCCACCAAGAAATGCAAGTCTGACAATTGCTGATGGTGAACTAAGGGAAGGGATGATAATAACGCTTATCTGTAACGCAAACGCATACCCGGCAGTTGATACTTACTCATTTTATCGACATGGCAGAGTCGTAAACGTAACGAAATCAAACAGATACAGCTTTGTGTCGAAAGAATGCGAAGTCGAACAAGGCAACTATACTTGCGTCCCAAGAAACGCAATGGGAACAGAATCCACAGCCAAAGCTAGCATTTCGATTTATGGTAAGTTTCTAAGCCGTTAAAAATTGTGCTCCTATAGTATCCTCGTAGAAATAAGCCAAGTATTAATAGCAGGCAAAAATGCACAAGCAGAAAATATCGTAAAGAGAGTTTAAATAGTTAACTTATAATCGAGACGTAGATAGGCAGTATTGAAAAGCGTAAAGCTTTGGATTATTTCTCGATATAAGGATAGCATAGAGTTTTAGGAGTTTAAATTCTAGACATCAGGAATCATGAGGTGTAAAGTTTAGGAAAAGGAATTTTGCTCTTTCTAGCTTGAATTGCCAAGGCAGTACATGGCTCCTCTGCAATAAATCTAAAAACTTCAAACCTAAAGACCTTACGACTTCAAAATTATCTGTATGATACCGATACTACTTATTAATTAGTACACTGTCCGTGAGTACAAGGTTAGAACTCTTTTTTTAAAAAAAATTCATTTCCTGGTGTTAAGACACTTTCATCTTTGCATCTCGTAACTTAAGACTGTTCGTTTAGCATCCCTAATTTCCGAAAGAAACACGCAGGTTTAGAATTTATAGGTTACGTACCTGTGAGTTTTCTTGATGAATGTGTCTGACAAGAAAAAATTGGTTTATTACTTTAAAATTTGTTTTATATAACTTTCTCAGATCTGAAGAAAATCTGTTTATCTTGTTCTAGGATCACCAAAGCCCCAAATTCCTCCCACTTTACGCTCAGTTGTCGTTAATGAAGGTGCTGTTCTGCAGCTGAGCTGTGTCGCCAAAGGCTGTCCAACTCCAGAAATTTCCTGGTATAAGGAAGGGAGACAGGCTGCGCTTAGAAAAGGTCCAGTTTTTCCACTGAGTGTACAGAGTCCGTCTGATGCAGGGCGTTACAGCTGTTTTGCCTACAATAGCAGAGAAAATCGCTCAACATACGCAACGTTGACAGTTAATTGTAAGTTAATTCACTAGTTGTCCACATGTTTTAAAACATTTTTACGGTAAAGATATGACCAGTACCACTGACAAGGAGAGCAGCCGGGGCAAAATCTCGGCTCGGCCCTCGTCAAGAGACCGCGAAAAGTATTGCTAAACATTGGCAATTTTTATCAAGATCGTTATTGGAGGCTCATTCAATAAATCTTTCAAGGGCTTGCTGTTCTCCCAGTTTATGCTATTGTTTGGCGTTTGATTACATTGTTTTGTCAAGCTTGTATATTTTTATCTTTATATTGTTATTGACTATGCATAAAATGGCGGATCCAGACCAGGGCTAACAGTGCTTGAGCGCAGGTCAGACTCCCATAAACCAACAAATTACTAACTGTTTTGGTATTAGTTTCATGTTCATACTTTTTCACTCGGGGACATTTTCACAATAACTGTAATCTTTTCGTAATCTTAATTTTGCACCACGAGTTTACTGAAGGTCTGAAGGAACATAGGGCTGATGTATTAAACGGGCCTGCAAATCACTATTTTCAAGAAGAAATTTAACATCCAATCATGTTTAAGAGTTGTGAGTACGAGTCTGTAACTTTCCGAGCCCAGATAGAGCACTGGTGATCCGTAAAGTATGACTACGGATCAATCAACTCTCACCATTTTGATAAAATTTTGGCGCAAGCCCTGGTAGAATTGTAAATTCCAGAATCATAAAATGAGCGTTTCTTCTACCAGTGCTCAGGTTCTGTGACTCAGTTTCGTCATCGTAACTCACTTAGGTAGCAAGGGCGACCGATTGCTTAGCTGAATTATCGATTGTGTTTGGAGATTATAAGAATGACTACCCTGTGATTGAGGTTATGTCGTAATTTTTGTATGTAAATCGTTACACAACAGTCACCTTTTTCGTTTTGATTGACAGTATGTATAAATAGCTTTGTTTAATTATATATTGATGAGATGAAACCACAAGATCACACCCATAAATATCCAGGATCCAGCGTCACAGCAATGGTCAGATTTTTAGACAAAAATGGCTTACTGTTTGATTGGAGATTGGATACTAAAGACTTTCCGAAGCGTCTTGAAATATGCTGAGGGTGTATTGGTATGACTATCAGGTGCAAAGGTTTTTAAATTGCATATTCTCGGTCATACAGCACACTATTGTTTTCCTTTTATACTTTTATTAATATCAGGTTTTATATATTGAAGGGATGTATATTTGGCTTTGAAAGTATTACAAATAGCACAACATTAATTGTTTGACCTCTGACAGGGCCAACGAAAAAGGACAGAATAAATTGCAAAGCATGTTTAAGTGATGTTTATCTCACTTTCTACACGGAAGGAAAATCTTGAAATATAAACTTGATTTACTGGAATTTCATGGCACATAATATCCTAAACTACCTAAAAAGTTGGCTGCACCTCTATGTACATATCTTTGACAAGAAATTTTAAACAGTCTTTTGCCTGATAGTCACATCACGGAACGTTTAAACCGTGGAATTCTAATGTAACGTACTTCCTTCCCTGTAACAAACTTTCCAGTATAAAAAAGTTTCTAGAGCCTGACAGCTTTCCAAGAAATTATGTAAATTTACAGACCACTGTTGTAACGAATAATTAACATCATGAACTACTCTTTGGGTTTTCAGGAAACCTATTAACAACGAATGCAATTCTTGCTCTCTGTGACGGTTTCGCTTTAAGAGAAACAATTGCTATGTGAGCTTGTTGTATTAAAAGTATTCGGGAGGTCCACTGTTAAACAAAAATGCTGAAAAGCAACGAAAAAGAAACACATCAAGTTCCCCCATTGCTTAAATAAACGTTTGTGGGTCCATTCTTTAATACACCGATTGACTTACTTTAGCCCTCAATCTCTAGAGTACACAAAACTGTAAATCAAAGTTTCAGTTGCCGTAGATTAAGAGACAAAAAAGTCTATATTTAAAAGTCTTAAATTTTGACTACCCAGTGACTAGCGTCTTGTGAGCAGTCACATCAACAACTTTTGCTTCATTGCAAGATTATAGGGGATTGGGACTGGAAACTACTGTTTCATAGTAAACGTTTCTATCAGTGAAAAGGACACTGGGAAAAACAAACTACTTCTCCATCCCCTCAAAGTTTACATACGACTGTATATAAACTTTTTTTCTGAAATCACAGATCATCCGAGAAACCTCTCAATTCAGACAAATACTGTCAATAACTTACTGGAAGAGGGAAGAGAGCTTCAGTTCAACTGCCAAGCACTCGCACATCCACCAGCGAGATACAGAATATTTCGGAATGGAGTCACTCTTGATGCCAATAGCAGTGGAATTGTTATTATATCGAATACGAATTGCACACTACATTCGGGATTATATACGTGTAACGCTTTCAACATCCGTGGGGAAACAAGTAATCAAAGCCAACAAGTGACAATAGAAGGTACACTTTTACAGATGACTTGTTTTGATTGTGTTACATGAGTTGTTGTCAGATCAAGAGACTAGGAAGAAGGTTTTGAAGACCATGTTGTTCAAAGGGATAGTTTATAGAAATGCACATAATACTTGAAATGAAATATATCATGTTCCTAGTTGGCCTTGAAATTACATTAGGATTTGGGGTGGACTGGGAAGGGAGAAATACTTGCGCATAGAGGCGACCCCGATAGGGACGGCATCTGTTTGTAAAGATTTTTGTGAAAAAATGTTATTTTATGTTATTTATCCTATATACTTATCACTTACGTTTTGTTTTCATGTCAAATCCACCTATTATGTTAACAATTATGGCATTATTCCAGTCACGTTTTTGGTATAAAATAATATCAGAAGGGTGTTAGCCAAATTTTTCATTTAGGCTAGAGGTGTGGTAATAAAAAATCCTGGGAGGCTTAATCCAGTACCTATCAAGTTACACCTGCTACAAAAGCCTCTGTAGTAATATAACTTGGGATTAAACGGACCATATCCTTCTGCATAAACTTCAACATGGTACAAGTAGGAGAGTTATTGCTATACGTAGATCATGATAGGTTTAAACCCATAGATGACACATGGAATAAAATATGACTCTTAGTTTATATTCAACTTGTTGGCGGTTAGAATTTCGTTACTTCTGTCTATATAACATTCATCTTCCTTATACTGAGGAGTTAGTACTTCATATCTTGCAGCTTTCCTGAGGAGTATGATTGGAAAGCATGCGGAAAAAGTGGCTAAACTAGGTTTAATTGCAAATTTGTAAGAATTTACGGTCACGTAACTCTCTTGTCGGCCCATGAATTATACCTTAAGCAAAATAGCTTGCCGAATTGCTGGTTTTGTGGGACGTTAAAGGTGTCCTTTGGTCCACCACAAGCACAGTTATGAAGTAGTATAATTCGTAGTCTCTCACTTGGCGTATCGGCATCAAAGTGGTATCTTTTTATTCATGTTATTCACCTATTTACACAGGTTTTAAACGGAACTATACATAAATGCTTTGCTATTTGTTTTGCAGGCATAAGGTCCTTGTCCTCTGCAAATTCGTCTCTGTTTATTTCTACTCTAAAGTAGACCATAGTTAGATCATGTAAATAAAAATTGGAGGATGGGGGAAGTCTGGGAAGAAACGGCTATAACAATTTGATGCCTTGTAGTCACAAAGCACATACCACTTGTGCATGAACAGATACTTCATTAAATGATTAAACGATTGAGGTTAAATGACTAAGATTCCTTTAGCACTTGCTTGCCCCAGAGCATATTTTCTTGTAGTAGACTGAGACTCATCTAAGTGGAGAGACTGTAACTAGGCATCTAGCAATCAGGTCTTCTTCCTTTCAAGTGTTAGAAGTAGTCACTTGTTTACATTACATAATGTGTTTTAGCAGCTAAAAAGTTTGAAGAGCGGTGATATCTATGCTTTATCCTTTTAATTTTCGTCATTTTGAATATCTATTCTTCTTTAGGTATACCATCGTTGACATTAGTTCCATTGTCAAAAACAGCAAACGAAACAAACAAAGTGTCGTTTGCTTGTGCTGCCACTGGATGTCCAAGTCCCACGATCCACTGGTATTCTAAGGGAAAACTTATTCACACTGGTGGGACACTGCACTTTGATAAAGTCAATCGATTAAATGACAGCGAGTATGAGTGCTCTGCCGCAAATAAAAAAGGGAGCTCAAATACGACTGTGACACTTTCTGTACAATGTAAGTATAATTACTACATTTCCCCTTCATTACACAATCATCAAAGTATGGTGTGAAGGTAATGTTGAATAAGTAATAGACAGGATGTTAAGTAACCGTATAGCACGCTAACTGAAAGAGATCAATTATTCTTATAGCTGACTGGACATCTTATTATGCTAAACTGAAATGAATTTTCAAATGTACATCCCGAAACGGCAATTAATGAAAGCAGAGAAGGTTCGTGTGCCAAATGCACGTGCTAATCTCTTTTTGAGGACCAGGCGCATCGTGTGAAATACGCATTTATATCTGTAAATCTAGCTAAGTAAGATAGAAATTACGTGGTTTTGTCCATGTTATCTGGGATGTCCCTATTCCACATGGGCCTTAATGCCATTCATTACATGGGAATGTAATGGGATTAAATTGCGCTCCACTATTAATCTTAATGTTTAATGTTTAATCGCAGAAGGCTAAACCTTCTCATGAATCTAGCTTACTATGCAGAGTTTTCAAAAAAGAAAATTGTTTGAAACGTTGCCGACGCAAGTGCTTTTATGGTCGTGTTGATATTGGATCATGTTTTCGAGCTATTAAATCTCTTGATTGACTTATAGCACGCACAGCAATGCATAACCTCTTATTTTAAAGCCCATAGCATGGTCATTTTGATAACGAATTTAAAAATGAAAATATCTTCTTTTTGCTAATATTGATTCTAAGGGTCACATGACATGTTACAAAATAACATTTGATAGTTCCACTGATCACATATATCAACCAAGTTGTGGAAATGCTATCTACAGGGAAAAAACCCCTTGGCAGATTCCAGAAGAATTTTGGTTAATATGCCTTCCGTCTCATTGCCAAATTGTTTTTTTTGAAGCCACAAGAACTTTATCACTGTTCGATTCACTCCCATCATCCTGCATGGGATCAATGCTCTCTTCGATTTATTTTCATCCGTATGGCAAGTAACTGAGCAGGAAATTTTAAACTATTATTTGGAAAGGTCGACCATCAACTCAAAGTGACAAAACCGTCATGCAAAGAAAGAAAATGTACACCAACTGAATGGTAACCTGACTCCAATAAAAAGGTAGTGAACGGGCATTTTGAAACCAAGTATCAGTTTTCTATCTTGACTGCTGGTTTCCTGGTCAGGTCATATTTGTTTGATCAAAGGATGTGGTGAAAGCAATGAAGATACTGTATCACGTTTTTGCAACTTTTTCTACGATACTTGACAGTGTCCAGATACTCTTCATAATATCCCTGTAACTATTTTCCTCGTGTCAGTTTTCAAGTCTAAATTTCAGAAGAACTTATATCATTGAATGAGTAAAACTCAGTATATGCCTGCGGGATAAGTTTAGTCAGGGGTGAATGTGTCCACGCACACCCATGTGAAAGAGGGTTAAATGGATTCGGTTGCTGAGGGACGCAAATTTACAAGAAAATGACAAGGAAGATACAAAACTACGTTTTCAAATAATTTCTCATTTTGACGACTGTAGTAAAATCCAACAGACGTTTGTAAACTACTTGCAGTCATCCTAAGTAGTGCAGGGATTGAGAAATTAAACAAAGTCATAAAATACCGTCTAATACATTTCCATTACAAACCCAATCACTACTAAACACATAATCCTGACTTGTTACAACCCGTCGTGTTGTTTGACTTTACCCGAAGTTTACTGTTGCAGAATGTGTATCGTAGAGTTTGGTTTGATTGAATTATTTATTGGCTGCTATTTACTTTATGAGCTTCATCAAATTCTGATTTATAATACTGTACATTACTGCTGACATGGCTTACAAGTTGCCTGGGTTTTTTTTAATGTTTTGCATACTGCTACTGCCTCGAATGAGGATCAATGAATAGGTAACAGACACTTGGTTGAACAATTTCATTTACAAGACGCACGCAGACACTCATTTTAAAAACACCATGGTTTTTGAGTAAACCGAAAAGATTTCAAAGTACACTTCGTTGTAACTTTCGATTTAAAAGGAATATTTGACGCAGCGAGAAACTCTTCCAGCACAAGGGAGATAATTTTTAAAAGATTCAAGGTTGTCATAAATGAGAGACATGACATATGTTTCTTATCTACTGCATGTAGTAACGCTCATTGCAGGCTGGCAATAATATGATGCCTCAAGTGACACTGAAAGTAGTACGATCCAAACTAGAGGAAAGAAGTTAAGATCACAGTACAAAGCAATAATAACATTAGTTGTTTTAAATCTGGCATCTTCCCCTAAAACAGTAACAATCAGTTCAATTGATTCTGCCATAGAATGTGACTTGACTAGTTTCAAGTGAGCGAAACAACGAGGAAAACAGGATTTTGCCAAGCAACGATATGATTTTGTATATCATATGAAAGTGATTGACCACATTGACGCTTGTATGATGCTAATAGATGTAGCACTTTATCACAGCACAAACAAGTCTCTTGTTCCTCGTCGATGAAAAAAGTTAGCAGAGATCATTGATCGAAGAGCCATTAAGCACAACCCATTCTTGAAACAAAACAAATAAGTAATTAATAGTCTATTAATGATAGATATGCCATTTTCTTACGTAATGGATTAATTTTGTGTTAAGCTGTCACATCATGATCAGTTAACATTATATTTAATTGAAATTAATAATTCCGTCGCAACAAGAAAAATGTGACAATGTTCAAGAAGTCTGCACACAGCACCACATTGAAGTTATTCATGAAGAAGATAAGGGGTCCAGCCTTCAAAAACAATTTTCACAAAATGTTATTCGTGTGCTCCCTCCAAAACTGTGTGTTAAGTTAAATCCAGAATCCCTGCCCGTGTACACGTTTTCCTTCATGCAAATGCTACTGCATTGCAGTATGTTGAGGAAGAACTATCATGAAAATTTTTAGACTCAGTAGAATTAGCAAAATACAATTTGAACCTGGTTTTGAGTTTTGTGTATACTATGAATAGATCTAAGCAGGTTGACATGCTGAGACAAGTTGTTAATAATAACAAATTGTGCGAAATCGGTTTTTATATGTTTAGATCAAGCCATGGGAACTAAGTTGGCAGTGAAATCTAGCACTGTGTTAGCAGGATCAAGTCTTGAATTACGATGTTCTGCTCTTGGGAAACCGAAACCAGTTTACACCTTTTACAGGAAAACTGCACTAACATCATTTTCAGAAATAAGCAGTGCGAAGTCAAAGATAACAGGAATCCTTGTAACAACAGTAGACTATGACGAGAGTTACATGGCAACATACGATTGTCTGCCAGAAAATCTATTGGGTTTCGCTAAACGTACACAACAAAATATAACCATTCAAGGTATGAATATTTTTATTTTCTTTGAAAGAATGCTTCTTGTCGCATGCCACTTTTACCACCGTACACAGCCTTTATTGCTAGTGTGCGTTACTGTTCCTTGCCTGTGAATGCACGTAGGAGAGAATTTTAACATTTTTGTTCTGTCTGTTTGGTTTCCTTCTTTTCCGTTTGAATTCGTTTTTGAATTAGAAAGAGGTTACTAGAAAACGAGGTTTTACCAATGATATAGAACAGTCGAATGCGCCTGAATGAACGTCGTTAAAACGACAACAGGGTTCCGCATCTCCTTGGCGGCGCGGAAAGGTTGCAAGCACGACTGATGGCGAATCATCGCTGCAAATGCCACGGCTAGTCTGATAAAGCTTATCCGAATTTGGAGATGATGTATCTCAATGCTTCGTGTTTTTCGTTGTTACTAGTAAAGAAACTCACGTTATACCGTACACAAACGCAAGAAGCTCTTTTACATTTTAAACAATGAGTTCGAGAGAGAAGTGCTATAACCTCTATTTAAGATCTTGTCAAAAATTCCAATTTAGAAACCGAAAGTAATGGGTAGTTTATCAGTCATAGCAGCAAGCCCTTTTCTTTCCACTCTGTATCGAAATAGCAATAAAGATATTTACACTGCTGTGTGTCAATTATTTATCGGAAAGTGCAGGGTGTGCTAAATTGCAACATAAATTGGTATTAACTTTGCTAAACGAAATTTCTTCCTTCCTAGCTATTTTGGTATTTCCTGTGATATCTATTATAGTAGCATGTTCCTTTGGCTTATCATTTTTATTCACCAGGCCTAATCAAGTCAAGGCCTAAGACTCTTTTTTACTTTGCAGTTGTCATAATTGCATCCACAACAACAAAAAGCAACACAAAAACAGTGCAAAATTCAAAACTCTTCCTTCTGAGTTCAACAGCAACTACCCATGCTCAGAACTGAGCATATGTTATATGAAACTTACTGTCCTTACAATTTATATCAATCTTATGCCTTATCTCGTTATACGTGAAGGCAACATTGGCAAATTTTTGAGCGCAATATTTCATTATCTTTACATCTGAAAATAAAAGCCATAGAGCTTGTAAAATATGACTCATTTTCCTGTTAATACGTGTTTGCAAATTATAGAAATAAGCATGGACCAATGAAGATAATTTGAAGTTGCTTTTAAGAAGACGAATCGGAATCTTTTAAAAAGTTTTTGTAACGCCAAATATTCGTCTTTTGAAGACTATCTTTATCATCATAATTGAAGCATCAGGCATTCTCCAAAAGAAAATGATGTTTATCATTTACGGCTTTAACAACGATTGTTTTTGGCCATTTTTATGATAACTTATGCATGATATATGCTTTGTAAGGACAGCTTGTCATTTGTTTTTGCTTAATAACATTTTTTGTTGTCTATCATTATTAGTTCCTCCCACCGGACATTACATATTACCTAGGGAGACATTGATAGAGTTAGAGGAAAGCAGAGATCTCGTGCTAGAATGCAAGGTTACTTTCGCAAATCCCAAAGTGTCAATTGCGTGGACTAAAGACGGAAACACCAATGTCCTCTCTAGTGATGCAAAGTTGTCATTCAAAGGCATAAAAAGGACAGACTCTGGAACTTATAACTGTACAGCATCAAACAGAGTTGGTAATCCCTCAGATAAACAAATCAGCTTGAATGTTACTTGTAAGTATGCAAAGCATTTATGTTATACAACCTTCAAGCTGAGTTGCATTACTATTATCTATTACTTATGTAGTAAAACTAAATTTATAACAAACTGATATTTCGATGTTAATGCTAGAAGAATTCATATTTACTTAAGTATTTTGATGAAGCTACAGCTGACAGTTCAAGTGTTCTTTGTATTTATTTTGTTTTCATGCAATATCCATACATTTTCTTGAAATATAAACAATTCGAGTTTACGAAATTTTGCGAAAATTTGAAAGGGCTAATATTTTGTTTTTTCTGCAGAAGATTTCAGTTAAAACGTCATATGAAAATCTTGAATACTTAATGTTGAAATACTTAAATTGAAAAGAGCAATAGTGATGAGCTCGTGAGGGATATATAGGTATACCTTAACACATACATATACACACTGAAGTCTGAAGGGGTTCCATTCAGGTTATAAATTAATAATCCAGAATCCAGACAGCTATCCGGATAAAATCTAACAGGGTTTTTATGACTAAGCACACCTCTGGTAAACATTTTGCGAGAACTCGATTGTAACTCTTTGCGTAAAGTTGCAAATAGTAAACGAGCAAACAAACAAGTCAACAAACAAACGGACAAACAAACAAACGGACAAACAAACAAACGGACAAACAAACGGACAAACAATCAAACGGCAACTTAAACAATACCTGCTTTGCGGAGGTAATTATGATTAGCCATCTTAGTCTTTGCATGTTACCATTTTGCGTTGTATACCATTTGCAGTAAATCTTGTAACATTACATAAGAAACTATTCACAATTTATACTGTAAATTAAGCCGACAGCCTTGTGCAACAAAATTTAGTTCTTTCAAAACTTTAACAAATGCCTTTAAAACGTTTGCCCAATTCCTTTCATTCAAAGTTATGTTAAATTGTATAACATTAGAATATTTCTTCGACTCAAAGACCAGCAAGTAAGAAAGCAAGTTTCGTTTCATTATTAAAACCTTAGCTGCATTTGTGTAATGTGAATGAGGTCGTTTATAATATGATTTTTCTATAATTACAATTTAAAAATATATAAACATGTTTTGGTAGGAGCAGCTTTGCAACAAATACCACTTTTGCTAATTTGCAAGAAATGGAATACGGTATGTCGTTTGTTTAATGAAGACGTACCAAAGCAAGACATTTAAGACCAATATATCACTAAAATGTTTTTATTCAGTATAAATAATTATTAATGTCTTGGTTCTGTATGTTTCATGGTCAATGTGAATTGATAAGATTGTTTGTTCTTCCCCCATAGACAAACCGTCAATATCCATGGCAATAAAAACAGTTTTTAATATTTGCATTGATGAGCAGGTGGATCTTAACTGCAAAGGAGTTGGAAACCCAACGCCTCATGCAACTATCACCCAGGGTTCAAACGTTCTTACTACAGGTTATGGTCAAGCAAGTTTTTCATTTACAGTTACCAACGAGAGATATGGTGACTACGTCTGCCAACTAAGAAACAAAGTAGGTGTCACAACAAAGAAGATAACAGTCAATAGGCAAGGTAAACACTATTTGTTTATAGGTGAATATCAGTACTAGAGTACTTTTACCCATCCAGATTATGGAAAATTGATGCTTAATCGAATATTAAAATAAAAACAATGACGATAATGATGATAATGGTTATAAACATAAGTTGATTATTTTGTCTCACATTTTAAATGAGCAGAAGTTGCCATGCATTTTGTGAAAGCAAAGATAACAAAGAGGAAAACTCAGCTCTATTATATAAGCATGATTAAGTGGGGTTTTTTAACTGTGTCACTGGAATAAGCTACCACCGGTAACGAATTTGGCACATGCCACAAATTGTCGAATAAGCCCCAGTTTTCAAATTAGCTCCCCTTGAAAAAGGTCCCGTCTAAAAGTCATTATTGCAAAAATATCGGTACTGCCATTACTCCAAAAGGGTGTACAAAACACATCCAAGCACTTGATCTAAGCTGAAACAAGCCATTCAAGGCCAAATGCACAGAATAATATGACGCTTAGCTTGCATCTAAGGAGTTTCAGAGTGAAACTAAGGCCGGCATCTTAAGGCACCCTCGTCGTGAAGCTATCAAGTGGATACTGGGGCCAGCATGGCAAGCGGTCATGTGGAAGTTAATATGATTAAATACGTCGTTTTAAGAAAGGCCACCCTTGTTACACAGGGTAGGCGCTATTTGCAGAACAAATCAAGCTCAGGCAGAGGAAGAAGAAATTCCTTTTTTTGCTAACTCAGAGAACAGTGATTCTGCAGCACCACAAGCACTCACAATTGATTAGGACAATAAAGAGCTCGTTATTAACTAGAGAATTTTTAACAATCTTTTTGTGGTACAAAACTTGAAAATCGCCTTGAAAATTTGAGACATTGCGCTTTTTTCGTCTGACACTCTTCAGAGTATAAATCATCAGAAAGAAAAGTATATCTATATATTAGCCTATTTATACAAAATATTTATCAAGACTAGTTAAGCATAAACAAGAAAGGAAACAAAGAAAGAGAAAATGAAGAAACAAAACATTTTCAAAACAAACCATCAGATAGAAAAGGTTATGTCGTTTACTATGTCAGCCATTAAGGAAAATACCAAACTTTAAAATAAGCTCCCTTATAATTAAGTCCCCCCTTGAGTAAGTCCATCCAAAAAGAAAATTGGCAGAAAAGAAAACTCACGCAAAGTCCAAACGCGATGTCCGTGGCTTGAGCTCCTCGTGTTCACGTCGGTATCACCACTTGAAGGATGAAGATGAATCCTTCTTGAAGTTAACAGCTGACAACGGCAATGCGCAGAAACTCCCAAAAAGAGAACAACAAGTTCTATCTCTGTACCACTTGTACTGAATATATTTCACAAGAAAAGGGAATTTCATACATCTACAAAAGGGATTTCCACATACATCATTCACGTCAATTTAGAATAGCATTGGGCAAGGAAAAATATTTCAATATTAACTGCGTGGGTCACTACAAGTTCATTTTGGAAATAAGCCCTCGGCGGCTTACACCAGGATTTCCGGTACTTCCAGAGTTAAACAAGCAGCAGGCTCGGTGAATGTCATTGATGGATCACAATTTGAGAAACAATGCAGTAAAAGATTAAAATGACGTAAACATAAAAAAGTTGATGGTTTAGCAGTCCTGATTGCTTATGCTACTTGAATTTTTAGTAGCATAGTAAGCAATTCAGACTGTGGTCTTGAAAATTTGTAACGTTACGACGTATTTAAGAGCTCTTTTCGTCTGACACTCTTCAAAGTATAAATCTTCACAAAGGTAAGTATGGATAGCTATTATTTCACGAGAAACATGGATCGAAGTTTAACAATTATAAACAATAAATAAGAAACACAAAAAGATAATGGGAACACTAAAGCAAAGATGTAAAGGGAACGTTTTCTGCCTACAGGGTCCTGGTAATGACATTGTTTCTTAGGGGTCACTACTGCGTAAGATGCTTCTTTTAATCGACATTTCTAAATTTGCTAAATTTAAGAATGCGTTGCCAGCTTGGGAGTTGCGCGGAGGAAGAAGTTTGAACCTGGTACTTTGTGAGCATCAAAAAAGGCATTCCTAAGGTCATTTCCTCCACAACAGTCCTACTTTTATATAGCAAAAAGTATTAAATAATGTGACATGCATTTATCAAATTAAAAGCCATCAGAACCTTACCAATAGGAATAAAACTTTTAGTATAATGCCAAAATGACAAAACTTTCTTTGTCTCCTATTTAATGAATATAAAATCAGGCCGTGTCCTGCTGTCGTTTAGACTTTTATCAACTTGAGGTTACTCGTATGCTGACATTAATTGTTGTATGATACAAGGAGTTTTAGCAATCTCCGATATCAGTGTCTTCCCAAGCATGCTAATTCAAAGACAACAAATTATTTTCCTGCGACATACTCAAATTCGGAATAACTGGCCTGCGTAATCTTCAAATCAAACAACCCTATTTTATTGGCAGTTGTAAAATGACGAACCATTGAGGTCCTCTAGTAACTGGTCTTCACTGGCCAGTGGTTGCCTGGCTACTATCAATGCTAATGTTTTTAAATTCCTTCGTCTGTAGCTCTCCCGGGATCGCCGAAAGCTACAATAAAAGTCAAGGACAACAGTTTGGTAGTGTCTTGGAAAACGCCAAAATGCTCTGGTCAGAAAGGCGTGGCTTCCTATATTGTATACTTTCGAGCAAAGAACGGAAAAGAGCAAAACGTAGCAATAAAATGTAATACGCTTGTCTGTGAACATACTTTGTCTGGCCTGGAAGAAAAAACAAACTATGAAGTCTCAGTCGTTGCAGTCGACGCTACAGGAAAGCTAGGGCGAAAAATTTTTGTACAAGGTATTGAAACACAAGGTAAGTAATATATTCAGATGTATAGCGAAACGTAGAATACATTATGAAAATTGCCAAATATAACAGATACAATGAATTGCAAAGTACGTAATGAAGATAGAAATAGTAGATGTAACAACTGCAGATAGTCAGAATTAATATATGTCATGAATCCCAGACTACCCGATGATAACAGTCAGATAAAATAGATGTAATAAATTGAAGACTACCCTATGATAATAGACAGATGAAGGAAGATGTAATGAATTTCAGACTACCCTATGATAATAGTCAGATAAAATAATTGTAATAAATTACTGACTGCCTGATGATAATAGTCAGGTATAATAGATATAGTAAATTTCAGACTGCCTGATGATAACAGTCAGGTATAATAGACATAGTAAATTTCAGACTATCTGATGATAACAGTCAGGTAAAATGATGTAAATGAATTGCAGACTGCCTGCTGATAACAGTCAGGTAAAATGATGTAAATGAATTGCAGACTGCTTGATGATAACAGTCAGATAAAATGATGTAAATGAATTGCAGATTGCCTGATGATAATAGTCAGATAAAATGATGTAAGTGAATTGCAGACTGCCTGATGATAATAGGCAGATAAAATGATGTAAATGAATTGCAGACTGTCTGATGATAACAGTCAGATAAAATGATGTAAATGAATTGCAGACTGTCTGATGATAACAGTCAGGTATAATAGACATAGTAAATTTCAGACTGCCTGACGATAACAGTCAGGTATAATAGATATAGTAAATTTCAGACTATCTGATGATAACAGTCAGGTAAAATGATGTAAATGAATTGCAGACTGCCTGCTGATAACAGTCAGGTAAAATGATGTAAATGAATTGCAGACTGCTTGATGATAACAGTCAGATAAAATGATGTAAATGAATTGCAGATTGCCTGATGATAATAGTCAGATAAAATGATGTAAGTGAATTGCAGACTGCCTGATGATAATAGGCAGATAAAATGATGTAAATGAATTGCAGACTGTCTGATGATAACAGTCAGATAAAATGATGTAAATGAATTGCAGACTGCCTGAAGATAACAGTCAGATAAAATGATGTAAATGAATTGCAGACTGTCTGGTGATATTATTCATATTAAATAGGTATCGTAAATTTTAGAGCACGTAATGAAAGACGTATTAAAGACCTAAGGATGATATTCAGATTTTGACAGTTATAGTCAAACTTAACAAACGCTGTCACTATGCTGTCAACTATTTGTTACTATAAGTTTCATGTTTGCTTACTTTTGTCAGTAAAAGAAGAAAATCATTTTCCAGAATATTATAAATGATATTCAATGTTGCATTATACTTCTTCTATCAGCTGCTGTATCACCGCCGAATAAAAATAAGCTTTCCAAGTCAACGGTAGCCTTCATTATCATTGGAGGAGTTGTAGCATTTCTTGTGGTTGTCGCATTGTTCATTTTGATAAGGAAGAGAATAGTTACAACGGATGGTAAGTTAGACAGTTACATTTTCTGTAACCTTTTACGCCATACCTTCAAATTTTGTATTTACTTTGTGCAAAACTTGTGTTGAACTAAAAGCAAAATTTAAGTCATAACTCAAATAAATTCAATGCTAGGGTATTGTTACACAAATACCATTGTATATAGCTGTTTCGTGAAAAATGTTTTTGATTTCCATTTTGCGATTATCATTTTGTTTTGCTGTTGTTTGATGAAAACATCCAGAAGGGACTATGCTCTTAGATTCTCGGGTTTAATAAATGAAAATGGCCTAGCGGCCATTGCTTTCGACCTTGATGCCTGATGATACGTCATTGCTTTCTCGACGAAAACAAAGCAAAGAAATCTGGACTTTTCGGAGAAAAATCCCACTTTATTTAAGACATGCAGCCACAAAGGAGGGTCGAAACGTGAGTCACATCTCTCTTGACATGAAAAATATGACAGAAGCCTATAAGATTCTTGCCTCTGCACATCAACATGCATTTTCAGCGTTCAGTGTTAAGGTCCTTGTCAGCTTCAAGCATAAGGGTTGAATTACCATTTGGTCATAGTGCGAATTTTTTGACTTTGAATATCTCACAAATTTCCTCCACTGGCATGCAGGGTCATTGTTGCCTTGTTCAGGATCTATCAGGTGAAGCGTAAATCAAACTTTATGGCAAATATGGTGGGGTTTTATTACCCATACGTAGCATAAATGAAATCATGTAGTTCGACAATTTGCGAATTGGTAGTTCTTCTCTCCATAAGGGCAGTAAGGTTATGTCTTTCCACTATCTTATTTAAAGCATGATTTGATAGATTTTATTCTCAAATCTCGTTTTGCAAATCCGTATTTTCTGGATTTGGAAAGCTGGAAGTTAGGGAAAAACCCATCATCTAATACGTTTTAGATACCTTGGAAGTCTGGGAGATTTTCTAACCAGGCTTAAAATGACACAAATAGCATATTAAGGCATGTATTAACTGCATTACCTAGTATTTTCAGTTGAGAGACTTGATCTGAAATTGGACGTATCTCTCTCAAATAATTTTGTTTGAAAAGAATGCTTCAAACACAAGGACATAGTCGAGTCTATTAATGCACTACCCCCTGAAGTTAGGAGCATAAAATATAGAACTGTAACTAGAAAAGCGTTAGAAATGCATGGTAAAAGGCTTAATATTTCTAATGATTTTATTTTAAGTTTTTATTTTTCTTTCAACTTTAGGAACAAGACAGTAGTGATAACTTTTTACACTGGTAGATTATCCTGTATAAAAATTCGATTTATTATTACTATTATCATTATTATTATTACTGCTATTATTGTTATTATTATTATTATTATTATTATTATTATTATTATTATTATTATTATTATTATTATTATTATTACTTTACTTGGAAACGTGCTGTAACTGTTTTGATTCACAAAAAGGGACCTACAGATTTACCAGCTAACTTTCGCCCAAT
>JANTCA010019184.1:0-24387 GCA_024741275.1 Chironex yamaguchii
CACCCCCAACCCCCACCCCTTCACACACTTTTGATTTCGTGGCGCTCTGTATGCTCTTGATGCATTTTGGTTCATAAAATGTCGAGTACAGTTTTGCTCAGTGCTAAAGCTTCAACCATGAGGAGTATTATATTGTGGTCAAAAGATTCCCAATTTGTCAAATCAAAATGCGCGAGTCCAGATAAGCGCAATTTTCAGGTTCCATGTTTTAAACCTGCATCCTTTTTATCATATGAAAACATGCATGTGAATAATTATCACTTTTTCATTAAGTTAACCTATTAGAAACAAAGGATGTTAAATCTATGCTGCAACTTATACCCTTGCTACAACCCTGCAGCAATAATCCCGCGAGTTAACTTGTCATCTTATCATAACTTTGCTTAAACTTTTACACCTTTAATTCCATTCCACAGCTTTTTCCATTGCTTTAACCCTACAAGCGCTAATCCAAACTGCAACCTTTCCTCCTCTACCCCAGCTATTGGCCAGCGCCATTTATTGCACACTGTAACAAATTCAATAAATTCAACTTGGCAAGCTTAAATTCATACTGTAAGCTATTCCGTCTTTTTAGCGTTCCACGTTTTATTCATTTGTCTACCATAATTAGGCCTACTTGCCAGGTGATCTCGTCGTTTGAATTGTAAGCCGCCCCAGAGAGCGTACACATGTTTATGAAAGCATACCGCCTCACACCAAAGCCATGACTTTCATTGCTCGCTCTTATTTACTTACACGTTTTGTTTGAGCGAGGAAGCTTCTTGCTTTAACCCTGAACAAGTTTAATCGGTAGTTCTCCTAGCTTTCGTGCTCAGTGTCAGCTGTCCTTTGCATGGAAATTATGATCAAGAGGTCCCTTCGACGATGACTAGATTGTGTTGGCTCGAAGTTTTTGTATTTCATCTCGTCTTTACCACCATTTATAGCTCGGATATTGCTATTCTGGAAGTCGTTTTGTACGAGAATAATGCGGGCGGATTCACAACATATAATTATAAAGTTCATGGACATTATGTGAATGTTGGACCTGTTACAAGTGCAGAGGGAGATATCTTACAGGTAAGTTTTGTTAGTCTAAACCGGCGTATCATTTTCTTTCTTTGCAGGACATGGTTTTGGCCCTTACTCTCCAAATACATGTAGGTCGTAGGTAAAATCGTTAAGATGTGATATTTATTTGTCAAGATAAATGTCCTTGGTTATGTGTGAAGCGTTGTTTGCTCTGAAAAATCAGACGAGCAAATTCTTCATAGTTCATTTAGCACCTATCGTGTCAGCATTTAATCAGTTCATGTACTTTGTTATCGAAAACTTTGCCATTTCGTCAATGATATACACCTTTGAGAAATCCGGACACCGAAGGTTGCTTTTCATATCTCACCAATAATTTTTCGCCTGACTTGAAATCCCTGTCAAGTCAACAGATTATTCTTCGGGTTTACAAAATGTTTAAGAGGTACTTGACGTAATCTCATACAACTTATCAACACTGTCGAAGCAAGGAAAAAAAATCTGATTTTAGATCCTACTTTTGTTATTACTCAAGTTTATGATCAGATAAACAAGCCTTGAAATGATAGTGATGTTAAATAATGTTACAGCCTCCTGTTTATTGCTATCGATTAACTCTTTTGACTACCTAATTATTGTAATAGCTCTTCATAAAAGTGGAGTGTTCACTGCAAACTTTTTGTTTTCCATTCTTGTGGTTTTGGTTGTTGAAAACTTCGATTGAGGTTACTATAACTCAGTTGATGCTTGTCTACCGATGTTCTTAGTTTATTAAAATCGCTCGTTCTTAAGTTTAATAATTTTCATGGCTTGAAAGAAGTGGTGAAATCATTGGTACATCTTTTAAAAACCATTATTGAACCATATTGTTGACAGACCTGTCCGTTTGAAACACACTTGAAATTTAATCTGGCGAGATAAAAGGGTTAACTGTTGAAACAAAACTCGAGGAAACTTGGCCATCGGCTTGAATGTTCATAGATGATAGGAAAATCATGACATTTGCTAACGATCGTCCGAACTTAAGCTTGGTTGCCAACTGACCAAGTGCCGGTAATTTATAAGGAAAGAAGAACTTGATATTTCACGAATGTTATAGCCGTTATTTTACCATAGTTTACAAATATTAGTGTCTTGCGGGATCTGTCATGCTTCGTTCTATTTTCATGAAAGGTTGTTTTCGGTTTCCTCTGAGTCTCGCACGCTCCAAATTGATAAAGAAGTCAAAGGGAACGATGCTTTTCTGATCAAAAGCGCGGTTCAGTGACTAAGAGATATTAAAAATTAGGGCGATATGGCTGAAACAATTGCCTTTTTGCCGCGATTTAGCTCACCGATGAATTAAAACATTCTGCGTGACAGAATCTCGATCGCCCACAAAAAAGACAACGCAAACCAGGTTGTATTTCTCATGTATCCTACGTGGAAATTACTCAGCAATAACAATCGTCTTCCATTTGCTTAGGATGTTAAGCGTGCTTCAATTTTATCGTCCCTTTGATACCTTTTCGGTGTTTTAAGAATATTAAACAGAGTTGAAATCGATCCATGGCTTCTCTGTTGTTCCCACATGTCCTAATCACTATGTGAATAATAGGATCGGCTGAAGAATTTGTGTGCAGTTTGTAAATGGAAAACCTACTGCTACCACCATGATGACAAATAAACTTTGCCGAGAAAATCAGTGAGATCAAGTACAAACAGTTCAAGTTTAGGGTCAATGAGTCTGCCTTGTAAAATTGTGAATAACTGTCGGAAAGATTGTCTGCTTGAAGACGTCGGGGGTATCCGTTGCACTTATGTTTGAGCCATAAAGGAAAAGTTGTTGACAATTCTAAGAGTTTAACTCAGCAGGAAGTCCAGGTCGGTGAAATGTAAACACGAAATTCACTGCAGGCTTCGTAAGTTCATGAGATAGTCTCAGGGCATTTCAGTGCGACACGCACGTACTTTTACCGCTATTCTATCAAAATTATAAACATATTTATCCCTTGAGTACAAAGGTGCTTAAATGGTCACCATGGTTTAAGATGTTGACGCGAAATTTGTCAAGTTTCAGATGGGTTTGTGTTCCTGGCCTGGTCTTATGGATCGTCTGTATCCACACTGAGTGTGGGTTGATTTATTGTGGTTTAAAACAATAGAATTTAACCCCTCTTCTCAGCTTTGTTTGGTGGGGTTTCAAGGATAAACCATACGGTGTCTTATGTCAAATTTGCCATTTAACGCTTTTTGGAAGCTAGAGTTACCACAGCATGTCCGTTGCCTATTTCACACACGTTTGATAAACCTCGCAGTGACCTAGAAACACCAAGCAAAAATATTGGAGATCTTACGGAACGGGATCTAAGCAGCTTTTGGCAGCAATTCCTAACGACTTGGCTGTTCCTAAAGAAAGGGCCCAATTCAACGTCCTCAGACATTCCCTACTGATTTTCAAAAAAAACCCATTGCTTACCACGAAACGGAAATTGTTAACAAGAAACAACAACAACATTTGAACAGTATTTTTCCCCTTATACCACGGAGGACTTGTTCACAAAGCTTCAGTAGTTAAAAAATCTTTTTAACCTGGGGTACGATATTTTGGTTTCAAATGTTGTCAAATATTTTCCCGATTGATGTTTCAAGGGGCACCAGGAGTAAGGGTGGATATCCCCTTTGTCTTCCTGCTTCTGGGGCGGCTGACCTCACATGCCCCTTTTCAGGGGCAGGTATAGACCGTTAAATCTTTTGTTTAACTCCTTGACGTTCTTGCCCGAATGTCAGTAGTTGAAATTAACAGAACAAAGCCAACAAGGAAATCGCAAGATGGTTCCACGAGTTTCGAGTAATTTTCAAAATTCCAAAAATGGCGGGATTTGGCAGCAAACCTCTCTAATCAAATCAAATACTTGCGTTGCAGGAACATACATCTTTGTGGATGCAACACAAAACACCAGACCGTTTCAGATCAATGTCATTAGCCAACAATTAGAAGCTTATTTCAATTCGCTTGGTAAAGCAGGACATTCTGTGAAGGTAGCAATGGTTAAGTTTTAGAACTTTCCGTAGCAGCCCTGATCTTTATAGTAGGAAAATTGAAAGTGGACTAGCAAATTGAAAGAAAGGAACAGGAATAAATTAGAAAGTGCTAGATTTCTCTGGAAACATTTTGGTTAGAAACCGCAGAATGTTTAAGTAATTTTTTGTTGGGAAATTTGGACTTTTTTGAAAAGTGAAGAACTATTTGTTAATTTTACTTGGATTATTTTATTTGTCTAATCTTAATTTGAAAGTTTAAACCTCCAATGTATAATTAAAGTCAAAATTGGAGATTTGTACGGAGAAAGAGTCGTTATATAATTCAATGGTTTTATGCGTACATTAAACCGGAGGTGCATTCCCGGAAAATGGAGGGGATACACCCGCCCTCATTTGCAAAAGGCGGTCCGTGAAATTTGTGCAAGAACGGGATTGAGTAAGATATACTGTTTGTCCAAAAATAATCCTGTGTTGCCCTACCACATCATGTTCTAGTTCTTATTTTCGTATATAACACTATAAGTTATTTTCAAATAGAATTTCAAACAAACGGTGGTATTTATTACTGAAAAAACTGTCTGGATAATAAAATGGGCGTGTAGTGATTTGGTAGTGGGTGTGGTAGTCATGGCGTGCCAACCGCCTTTGACGCATTTTCTTTCTTCTATGACTGCCACATGTATTACCTGTCTACCATTTGTATAAGGGCCGGCTTACACCATTTCTACAAGGTATGGGCAACCCATTTCATTGAACATTGACTATGTCCTTGTAATATTTTTCAAAAATAATTCAAACGTGGAGTTGTGTCAATTTTGATTAACTATTTCCAATATATGTTCCCTTTCCTTTGAATTTACCTATATAGCAAACAGTTATTTGTGACAGTGTAGGTGCAATTTTCCGAACGTCCTATCCCAACAAATTGGGTTTTTGTGCCACTGAGAAAATTCAATGTCACAACTGGACAGATGTACCAGATTTTACGAGTTTATAGACAGCAATTTACACTAACGATTTAAGTAAGTAAAAGAATGAAAAAATATGAGAAATTCGCTCACGTTTTTGGTGGATATTTGTAAAAGAAAAAGATTCTTATTCAAGTGCTGGATATTGGTGCAATGGGAAATTTTAAGAGAATTTTTACGACCATAGAACGTTTTTGACATGGTCAGGCCAAATACGTGGAGAGATCCTGAAATGCAATTCATAAATATGTTGCTCTTTCTTTCTACGGTTATTGTATCAATAGAGCAATTCTTGTACTCTTAATAGATGAAATGCCTGACGTTGCGTCCGAATAACATCCTCTCCACCTCCCCGTCCTCATAGCAATGTTTTTGTTATTGACTGGTGGCTAAAAAACACAGTCAGGTCAGGAATATACTAGTTTATTCTAGTTATAGTCCGTGCACAACTGTGACATTTACTGTCGTCTAGACTGTAGGGTCTATGCTCCCGTGGTTGCTGAGTGATCGCTAATGTATTTTCAAGAGGTTTACTTTAACCGGTTTTGGAGAGGTGCAATTTTATATGCAGCCAATGTTATCAGATTTTGAGACGTTAGGGCTTTGGCAAAGCATACTTCTGCTTGCATCCGAATTTGGGCGTTATAAAGGGTTGACCACAATTTGTTCTCTTAAAAAGCTTGACATTTTAATTCTTTGCAGCATAACAACCTTGACCTATACGAGAAATTTAGGAAATACAATATTTGGCTCTTGTGTGACATGGCAAAGAAATTGCAGCCGCGTAGAAAGTAGCAACACAGTTTCTCGATTAGGACTCGACTACATTGAAGCTGATTAGTTAACGTCTGCTTATACTGTACAGCAATTTAAGTTTGCATTGCGGTAGACAATTTTGTCTCTTCTTGTTCTTATCTGAAGTAACTTGAGCAAGTTGCATCTGTCTGACGATTTCTGGGTTATTTCGTTGGCCGTGAACAACACCAAATTGTGTTACTCTTGAAATTTGCCACACCTATAAACTGAACGCTTGTCCTTGGAATTGAGAGGACGTGTACAATATGGCATAGAGCATACGAAAATCTAGCGGACATGGTCTTCCCTATAAATCTTCCTTTCTATAGCATATTAGTGCCAGTTTGCTGTGAAAACGACGGATTAGGGGGCATGGGTAAGACATAGGGAGGACCCAGATGCCTTAAACGATCGAAGAATTTAGATTAATAAGTCAGAACATAGTGTCGGTTGAGGAAAATCATTTAAGTCGGAGTATGTGTTAAATTTTTGATATTCCTTTCAGAGGCTGGGTATCATTTTTGCCGTTTTATCATTTGTTGGGCACCTAACGTTGTTTTGACTGAAAATAGTAGTACTGAGCTAGCATGAACGTATGGTATGATTAGCTGTCTAAGCCTTTAATTTCTTATCACAACTTGCATAAAAAGGCAAAGATTTTTCTCGTAGCTAACGAATGAAGACTGTGAGACAGCGCGAGGGAAAACGCATAAGATGTATTTTCAAACCACACAAATTTTTGTTCCCAAAATCATAAACGCGTCAATTCTGGTAGATCTTAGTCTTTTGTGTGTTTTCGAATGTCTTGGGAAGCAATTGGTTGTAACTTGCGGAGATTTCTAGGGTGTTTAAAAAGTATTTGGTTTGAGTGAGCTGAAATAACGGGCAGATTATACCATATGATTAAAGATGACTCTGAAAAGAAATGCAGCTCTCGTGAAAGATATTCAATTAATTAACTTCAGATTAACTTCGAGATAAACACGACAGAATGCCTTTAAAGACAGTAATGTAATCCTGACAATTCGGGAATAGATTCAGGGATTGTCTGTTCATGGTAGACCAGAGTGGTTTTAATTCAGACCTTTGTTAGATCACCTCTTTGTTTTATAATCTTTATAATTTATGATTAAACTCTCTGCTGCCTTCATGAAACGTAACAGACCGTTCGGTTATTGATGCCCGCTGTTTCAAATCACCATAGTGGCCATGAAATCCCGCTCTCAAAGTCTAGTCTAATGCTATGTTTCCTACCAGCAAGTATCCTCTTCCAGCAGAGCTCTGTTCTCTGCGGCAACTAAGTTTGATCGCGTTAATCTCTGATCTCGGACTGTTGACAGATCTGTTTGATTTTCTGTGTCTGCAAAAGCTTGCAAGCTTAACTGTCCGCATTCTAAATCCAGGGGAGTATCCAGAAGGGATGGGGTGGAGTGAAAACGGGGGTTCGTTAGGATGTCTCACTTTTAATCTATATCATTTGAAAAAAATAGTAAAAATTTGTTCATGTGCAAGATTCCATGAAGCTAGGTCCTCCTAATGTTCTTTCCCTCGTAATATTAAAGGAAAACCTACTCCATAAGGAGTTCCTTAAATGGAAACGTGATTTCCATTACACAAAAATCTATTTGATAATACTAGGCGATTGCAGGTGATTGCCATCTTGTCATGGTCCGACTTCTTTGATGATAATATTTTGTAGAGACGCAATGACCAAATCATGACCTCTTAAATTCACCTCTGAGGAACAATGCCCCAGTAGCTCTGTTGTCAGAGCATCTGCCCTGCGGGTTCTGCCCAGAGGTAGATGTGTGCTATCTTGGAAGTCTATTATAGGCGCAGTTTTTTTATATTTCGATCACAAACTTGACAAACCAGACGCCGGTAACGTGAACAAGGTATTTAAATTTGACTTACTCTTTCCTTACGAAAAACATTATATATTAAGCAGATCAGTAGCTTATGCAACATGGACAAATGGATGGCAAGTGCTGAGTCACGATGACAAATCAAAGAGACAATGATGTTATCTAACTGCTGTAATCTCAAGAACCCTCCTTTCACAGGATAAACTACAGCATTTGTACTTCATTTACAATCACAAAAACATATTACAAATAATAATTTCTACTGTGCATTTCTACTGGAATTAACACGAGGACAATAAGAGGTCAAATGTTATGACAGTGAAACAGTCCTGCTACAAACTGCGGGGGAGGGGGAGGTGGAGGGACAAAGTAAGGGGAATGGGAGAGAGAGGAGTTAAAATCTTAAGGTAATCCCGTGTGAGCAAGCCGCTAAACTACTTTTATCATGTTGACTAGATTTGTATGGCCTCATGGACGATCTTTGCCAAATGTGGGGCGTCCAAACCCCGCATTCCGTCTTTGATACGCTGAAGGTTCAGAATGGGATGAAATAACAATAATGTGGTGGGAAAGACTACATTCGAGGTCGTTTGCACCTTTTACATCTTAGGTGAAACAACGGACAGCAAGCCAAGCTATATATGTAAGGAGGCATTGTCTTAGATTCTAATGGCATGGCTGTAATTTAAGTATCTTTGACAGAATGTCTTTGACAGAATTTTTAAGAATGAAAACTTCGTTTTGAGCAACATTTTAATCTTAAAAGCATTGCCGGGTATCTGTGGCGTGCCAAAATTCGGAAATGTTGGCAAAGTCTCTGCTAGAATTCAAAAGACTTTAATGCGACGTATTGTTCAAACGGTCAACACGAGTTGACTCATTAGAGTATAAAGAGGGTAATGATTATTTTGTTCCAATAAGTTAAGATTTTGGCTTCTGCGTATTTGCCGACTTATGAAAATACTGTAAGATTATCTAGCTTTGACGACTTTCCTGTTGCCTCGTGACACTGCATATACACTCTTTTCCCATTAAAACCAGTACAGTTTCACCGAAGCTGACTGTTCGTAAATTTTGTTCTGTTTTCAGGCTAAAGTATTCTTTTTGTTGTCATTCATGTGCTTGATTAACAATACACAATTTTAAAATGCCACCAATAAGGAATTTAACTTAAACGAATTTAAGACATGACAATACGTGAATAATAAATCAAGGGGTAAAAAATAATGGTATGACATAAATGGCGATTCAGAAAGAGAAGGGTGGATGGTCCCACAGGGAATACATCGATACTAATTATTCTGGAAATTAAATTGTCCCACATTTTCACTACGTTGCTCCTCAGACTCCCCAATATTTCTCTATTTGCTTGGTTTATTTGTTTCTCAGGGGTATAGTTTTCCTTAAACTTACTTTCTCGAGTTCACAAAGGCAAGTCTCAGCTTGTTCTTACTCTATTTTTAAATTTTGGCCAAAATCCAGGCACGTGCTCGAACAAATCTGTTCTTATATAAACTGTAAGGTCTAATGTGCATCAGACTGGGATTACTATTAGAGAATGAGCTACGGCCAGATGATAGCCAATAATTTGTCTTTACTTTCAATTGTGTATGACAAATTGATTCACCTGAGACCCAATTTACGGTTGCGAACAATGGAAATTGTTTGTTGTATCACCAGTGCTCTTAACATCACTTACCAGTAGTTAGCTTTTGAGACAGTGGTGTTAGATCAGGTATGCATTTGTAAAAATGCAGTAGATATAGCTGATGTGACATGAGTGAGCGGCCTCGTGTCAGAAGTACTGAAATGTTTTGGGTGTGGTGCTTTTTCGGTTAAAATCTAGTCGGCACCGAAAATATGTGCGTCAATTTTTTTTTGTTTATTGGGAACAGAAATGTTATCAGCTGCCCATAAGTATTTGAGGATCTGTTCCAATCCGTAGTTATGCATTTGAGACCACTTTATTCAACACGAACCAACTCACATGTTAGCTTGTTATGTTGGTTGGAATTACATTATCTAAACTACTGTGGGTCCTTCTCTATAGGTCGTCGAACCCGTGTGCGGAGTTGAGTACTTAGTGGCTGACTCCGAGGCTAGTCGATGACTCAAAGTGAGGCCTTCCCTTAAGCTACTGAAGCCGTTTAATCTGGTGGTCCTTAAGTTTAGAATTAAGAGTGCTTTGAAAATATTAAGAGAAGGCCAAGGTATATTTCTTGTGGAAGACGTATGTAGACCAGTTGCGAAGTGGAAGGCATAATTTATCGAGTTTACGATTAGTTAGTGGTCTTTATCAAAACGTTGACACTGTAGAATTGGTCTGTAGGTGACCAATTTTGTTTAAATTTCTGTCAAAGCCTTGCCAAGTTATTTTCCAAACCATAGTCGTTTTTAGCATTTACCTGCTTAGCACGTGATATGGTTGCTATCTTAAACCTCAGTAACAAATGCTTGCTATGTTTATTCTATGCGCCTTGATGTAATCCAAAGTGTTTGGTGGTTTCCTCCGTTGAAGGTTATTAAAATGTGACTCGAACCTTGCAATGGGAAATCAAATTGAAACAAGACAACAAACAACTTTCTGCCTACTATGTTTTGATTTGAAGAAGAGTCATTGTCCCCAGTCCACGTCAAATTTTTCAAGATGTAAAAAGGATGGCTTCCTTGGTTTTTCATCGTTTCTCAACAGTTCTTCAACTTATGAAAGCTGCTGGTTGGATACGTATTCGTAGCCAGGTCCAGCAACCGTTTTCTTCTGAATACATGGGAAACGTTAAGATGAAATTCGGTGTAGCCAACTATCTATGAGGCAGAGTATCGTTAAGGCCAAGTTCGAACCTTGAATTTTTGAGTCGCGAGAGTGAATACAGTTGCCGTCTAATTCTCATTCTAGGCGTGTAGCAATCCTAAAATAGATTTGGAGCGATATCATAAATTACGACGTTTAATACGGGATGACCTTAACATGTTGAAGTGGAGTGCCTAATTTGGTTCGATTTATGACGTAAGGACTTCTAGGCTGGAACCAGGCCTTATATCGCCTGCTGAAAATTTATAATAATTGAACAACTTTAAGCCTGAAAACATTTGTATATATAAATTGCATTTTCCCTGTCTTGGCACTGTGGATTATTAGATCTGAAGTCTTAGAAGGAAAACGATGTCTCAAATAGGAGTTTCATGTTCCAAAAACTTTCTCAAGGATCGTAGACGGCGCGCATTAAGTCTTCTTGTGACATCAGGCTAACCTTTCCTTAGCCGACGGAGTCATCGACAAGATAAAGACATGTAATTGTTAGACTCAAGACAGTGTTTTGTTAATCTTAAGGGTCCTTGAGCTTCTTCGCGATTTGAGTAAATCACTCTTAATCCTTAGGAACATGAATTTCGTCGTTCCTGTTATTTCTAAGTTTTTACTGACAAAAATAGTGCAGAAGTCAATGACCGCTTATTTTCTCGTCATAGAAGTCCGTTGACTTAAAAGATTTTAGGCCAAAAGAATACCTAACGGTGATGCCTCTGTATATTCTCCTGGTTGTGAGTGTTTAGCCAACCAGCTGAATAACGGAGATCTGGGCAAACGTGGGACTATTATGGTTACCAGATCTTTTATGAACACGTCAGGTTATTAGGCCTAAGATGTTGTGTAGAAAATATGTGTGCAATATCCCAGTCGAATTGATTGATCATTAGATTTCAGTTGATTATAATGGAATGGATAGAAGTATTGTAAAGTAGGGTTAGCTAACCAAGGATATATTCAAAATGGCTTATAAGACGATTCAGCAGAGGCAAGCAACACATTATATTTACCAATAATCATCAGAAGAATCAGAAAATTAAGGAACTCATCTACACAGAACTCTTAACGCTATGGACGAATGACCTACTCCCAGAATTGCAATTGCTATATATATGCTATCAAAGTGTGTGGAATAGGTGATACATGAAAACAGAAGGCTACACGTCACTTACAAAGTACCCACAAAACTTCATATATTCAATGAGTAAGACACATCTCAACATAACGCGTTAATTAGTATGCACAAACGGAGTAAAGAAGCTTCCTGTCATATCGGACATATTTAAAACAAAGCATAGATCATTTTGGATTTTAAATTTTATTCAGCCAAAAACAAGAAGCTACTATTTGCATTTTGAGTCCGATTTTAATTGGCCTTCTAACTAACTGCACTCAAAACAAGCGGATGCGCCATCGAAAACTGTCACCACGGGATACAAGACCAGCACGTGGGTACCCAAAGCGAGGGAACTGGGACCAAGGCCACACCCAAGGAAGGCGACACGTCTAAACAAGAAGGTTTTGCGCAATATTTCAGTATTTCTATAAAAATGTCTAGATAGCTTCTGTAGGGTAGGTTCAGTGCTCTACTGGCGTATTGTGTCTGTTCATAGTACTTGCTAGTCAAGAGCAATTTGTCGCTTGCTGCTTATTTCTCTTGGGATTTGTTTCCATGTATGACGTGAACGACTTTCGCCGAAAGACGCCTGGCGGTTTTCCTCTTGGAGGGGTTGTTACTTACATGTACACTGAACATGAGGATAGGGAAGACTGCAATTAACACAGGTCGAGATTTTGCCTGAATCTCTCATCCGTTGCTGCCCTAACAAACATTATTTTATGACCAAAAGTCACTGTCAATTTACATGGTACTAAACTGGAAGTTTGTTTGAAACAATTTTTGCGATGCCTTAGAATTTCCACTCGCGGCATGCTCAGATAACTTGAAAAGCTATCATAATAGTCAATGTAACTTAACGCAATTTCATCCGCACTACTTTCAAGAAAGTTTTTGTTACCAAACTTTGCAAGGAATGCAATGGAAATATATTTCTTTGAAGTTAAAGACTGCAATTTGTTCTTGTTAGCGGTTAAACGTTACAAGCCTTACCTTTTCTCTTTGCTACTATCTACTGATACTTAAAAACATTGAATTGAACCCTAAGAAACTATTGATAAACGAACGTACTTCCTAAAGCCCGACTAAGCATGGGTTATGCTAAGCAACAGTGCACATCACCAAGGTTTATAACTGATGATAGACGTGAGTGACAAAGAGGCATTGCTTGGGTACTTGATAGACATGGATTAGTGCCAAATCGTGTTTGGATTGCTTTACCTCAACTCTTTTCGTGTTTATCTTGATAATAACAAACCTCTTTTCTCGTTTATGTTATGTGTGCGTTCTTACACATCTCATGTCATGTCTGGCTTATTTCACATTCTGATCATATCACAATGCTTTTTGGCTCCACCGATTTTAATCATCAAAGAGATTTTTGCTACACATTCCCGCATCGCGCACATTCTGTTCATATTGCATATCTCTTCCTGTTTATTTCCTCTTCCGATTTTGCCACATTTTTTTCATGTTTGTTACGAATTCTAATCATGTCACATCTAATTCATTGCTTCCTGTCTGTTTTAGCCATGAAATTTTTCTTTTCCTGCTTCGTTCGCGTTCCTATTATTTCATATCTCTTTCACTATATTCGGCGCATTCTGGTTATGTCAATCTCTTTCGTCGTTTACATCACATTCTGATCACATGACGTCGTTTTTCCTGGTCTCACCCTTTTTGATTATTACTTTTAATCTTTTCTCAATGTACACACTAGTATTATTTCACGTTTCTATTTCTTCTTATTCTCTGTTTTGATTGTACTGTTATATATTACTTTTCCTGCTTATAACACATTCTAGTGATATTACTGTTACAATGGGCAGGTTTAAATTGAATCAATGCCTTAGAATACTGGGTGGTGATTTACATAAGTTAGATAGGCCGTAGCTGTATCAAACATATTTCCCATAACTAATTTGTAATGCGCGGTTTAAAATGTTTTTGTTCTTTCCAATTTATGATTAATAACATGCTCTAATTTTGGCCACTTTGAAACCATTTGATGCGTTGGCCACATTTTCGGAATTTGTAATTACGCAATATTTTTGACAAGACCCCTACTTCTTCAGTGTTGTACACGCCCCTGCATGCATCCCGAACATTAGAAGATGCTATTGACTTTGTCTGACAGGGACTTTTCCCACGTGTGTTCAGGTGTTTTGTGAATAATGTGCATTTTTTTGTACATGGTTATATAGAAAATTACTTTCTGAAATCTATTGAATATGCCAGTTGAGGTCGAGATGAATATGTGAAATTGATGTCAGAATTTCCTTGTAGCTCGGGCAAGGAATGACTGACTATCCTTTGTTATTGGAAAATAGAATATACTGGCAGGTTCATAGTTGTTCTTTGAAATGTAATAAGTTGGCTGGAATAGTAGGGTTGATCGAACCTTAATGTCAATAAGTGGGAGGTTTCAAATATGGGTAGGTTGAAAAAACATATCCATTAGCTTCTAGGCGATACATCGTCATTGTAAAATTGAAAAATATTAAATGCTAAACTACAAAGTTTACATATTTTGTGAAATTTTGATTGATGCAGCGCAAGTGAATTAGCTCTAGACAGATTTACTTTTGGGGTGAATCACGAGTACTAATCCTTGCTTTCCAATCCAGTAGGGTTCATAGCATAAATAGACAAACTTGAAATATAGACAGATAGACTTAAAATATGATAAAGATGTCTTCTATAACATGGTATATGCTGGGAAAAGTAACATTAATAGGCTCTTGTATTTTGTACTGGAGGGTGGGCATTTGACAAGATATACAACGGTACCTGTCAATAATAGATATCAGCTTATCCTATACAGTGTATCGAACGGCAACAACTTTGCGAATTATTTTCCTGTATACCTCCTACGTTGTATATTTGGTCTATTATTTCAATACATTATGCGAATCAAACAAATTCAATGTAAGATCCAAATCACTCAGCTTGTACTAAGGGACCCTTAGGTAGAGATGCCTCTTTATGTAAAAGTCGCTAGATGATAGTTGCTAGTTACTGAAAATTCCTGTTACTCTGTCTTCCACTAGTAGTCCTCGTGATTAAACCTTGCTGTGGCCAACTTCGTATGGTGTTTTTGAGACTGTTCAGTCATCTATGGTTATGCACTTTTGATATCTGTCAATCTTGTGACCCAACCTGTTAATGTAACTCTATTTTCTTTTTTTTTTGTTGCTTAAATTGATATGTGCGGTACTTCCTTTTTGAGGAAATTTTCTTCGGCTAGTAATTAAGACCCGCTTTGCGGCCAAACAAGTCTTAGTCGTACACATCAAAGAGCCCTAAGTAAATGTATTAGCCCGAATAAAAAAGGAACGGTTTTGTTTTTGCTCAATTTAAACCCTAACCATCTACTTTACAGTAGGGCGGTGTGCATTGTGATTCATTAACCTGAAGTGACAAGTAAGGAATGTGAGACAGAGGGTAGACAATTCCAGGTTTTATAAGGGAAACAGCAAAGCTCTTTTCCTACTATTCATCTTGTATTAGAATTGTTGCGGTTTTGCTCAGACGTTAGCTGAGGCTTCCGTCGCCTCTCTTAAGGAATACAACTTCGCAGATTTAAGGGTATTACTTTGTAGTCATTGAAACCGAACATCATGGCATTGTTAAGTTGAAAAGTTTGTCAACTTTTTCGTGCCTTCAGTGAGCAAAAGAGAACAAGATATTAGTATTCTTGATAGGAGAAAACTGAGACTCCATGATTTCTTTACAGTCCTCGCGTTTTATAGCAAAGTGACGGAAGAATGTTTAAATTTCTCGTCTAGCCAAGCAAGGAACTATCTTAAGGGCACCTCATATTCCATTTTATAAGTTTGTTTAGTAGGTAAATGATGTCACTCTGTTCTAAGGTTCAAAATTATGACAGAAAGTGATATTCATGTTCATTCCCAAGATGATGGTAATGAAAGACGTCTCGTACGTGTGAATACGTCACTCCCACTCCTTCATTGCACCTTACTACAGCATGTCTACAAGTCCCACTGAATGTCTACAACTGCTGTTGAACAGTAAATGCCCTTAGCTGAATGTTTTCAAGTGCAAATGAATGATTACAATTGCCATTGAACAGTTAAGAGTGCCATTTACTATCTGAAAATTATGTGAAGCGACGAAGTATGGACAGTGTCCGAATAAATAAATTAGGACGCAGAACTCAAAATTAAGGGGCCAAGTAATGTGTAACTGTATGTACCGTCTGACGTTTTTCTTTCTATCGCTAGTAATGAGACAGTGAGTAGTAAGGCAGTCACCAGGATATCGTTACAAAGTCAACAATTTAAATTAAAGTAAGGCGAACAGAGTCTGTTACCTACGATATTTCGGTTTCACGCCTTTTAGTGATGTCATCTTGAATGTTTACATGTACAGCTGGAGTACTCATAGTTCCCAGACCACTTTTTGTGTTTTGGTTGTTTTATAAGGAACGCGTGTACGTTATTGTAAAGTCGGATCTGATGACCTAAATTGTAATCCATAATCAAATAGAATTAATAAGTTAATACAGTGCCTCCCAAAGTGCACTTATTTTCACGGCTCGTGTCTCCAGATAGGAGAGTAATTCTATGCTAACACTCAGTCGTTTTGTAGAGTAATAAAATACACGAGATAAATAACGGCATTTTGTAAATACTGGAGGTATACATTCCAAATGCGTAAACCGAGGAGAGAGCATCGCTTGCAGTGTTAATTTTATTTTTCATTTATGTAAATGAATTCAGGTTCCAATCCCCGACTTAATGAGCACTCGACAGCGTAAATTTTGCCTTCGGAATAAACAATAGTTTGGACTTGAATTTGAGAAGCAGAGGTCACAGGTTACTGATGCGTTGATACTGCCCTGCCTCAAGCCATTTTATTGTTCACTGTAAGATTCGTTGTGCAGAGACTTAAGTTTTTCAATGCCATAACAGTTCTTCAACAACTCTCACTGTTTTATCTGAAAATATTTGCTCGTATTGAAAAATCTGCTATTGTTTTTGATTACACAAGGTTGAAGCATTTGCTTATAACCCCCGGAAATCGTGTAGCTTGTAATGGTGAAAACAATGTCTACCTTTAATAGGTTTACTGAGATGAATTCTATTCACCCAAGCCTCTTGACTTCAATGGCGCTCTCTGAGCCCTTGCCGTCTTGCATTGATTGGAGGAACCGCCACAATGGAGTTGATACCGACAAAGAAATCCATGATTCATTCACACGATTTGTAGTGCTTGTAATAAAATTTTGTATTTTGATCTCGGTCAATATTTCCTTTTATGCTTTGTGGCGGAGATTAATAGATTTGACCAATATAACCCAACCAGAGTGGTCTAACCTCTGTCGAAACCAATTCTTAGTTTGCCTGATAGAATTAGGGTGTCACGCCTTTTATGAGGCGAATATGAATAATTGTGGAATTTAATCAGAGCTCGTTGAGTTCTTGAAAAACCGGTTCGGCTATTTTTTTGAATTGTTGACAATTGTTATGCTGTTATGTATAGCGATAATGTTTAATCGGCCGATGAAACACAGAAAACGCAAGATAGAATATAGAGAAACATTAAACAAGACATAGAGTATTAAATATTTAAAGAGGTAGATTATACGGAAACATCAACACAAGGTAGAATACATACAAATATTTAACACAAGTTATATTATACAGAAACACTGCGTATACCGTTACGTATAGAGAAACGTCAAACACAAGATATATTACACAGAAACATTGAATACAACGTTGGGTATAGAAAAACGTCAAAAACACGGTGTAGTGCTTGGAATTAGAGGATTAACTAGTAGAATTTCTGCTCTTTCACATAACTGGAAGTAACTGTTGTACCTTTAATCATGGTTTGACCTGTAGGGGAAAAGTAGAATTTCTTTTATTCAATGATTTCTTATCGTCTTTTTTTCGGAGAGGACTTAATCCGCGGCCTATAAACAGAGAGAACGATCGACAGTCCGTAAGATTCGCGCAAAAATAAAAAACGTATAAGAATAACGTAAGGGCAGGGCCGCCGAGAGCTAAGACAGGCCCCGGGACGGCTAACAGAAACGGCCCCCTTTTAAACTTTTCTAATTTTAAACACGATATTGGGCCTAAGCGGAATTAAGTCAACGGTGCTAAAGCTAAAGAAAGCAAACAGTAGGTAATTACGACATAACTCTACGTCTTCACTTTGATATCATTACAAAATATAACAGAATAAAACAGTTTCAATTTCTTACGGGCCCCCGAAGTGGCCCGGGCCCCGGGGCAGTTGCCTGACTACCCCCCTCTCGGCGGCGCTGCGTAAAGGCCGTCACCACCGAGACCCTAGTCCCAGTTCCCTTCTGTTGTATACTCTATTGGGGCTAGTTAGTGACACGAGCAACCTTAAAGAGTATGAAAGTGTCACTCACTAGTCTAGTTTGTTTTGGAGGCCAAGTGAGTGACCTTGTGAATTGTCGTCAGAGTAAAAACTGGGAATTCTTATTGTTTTTCACACGGTGCAGAGCAAAAGCAAGTTATCTTTGAATTTTTTCTTGTTATGCAGCTCAGTGATGAAATTTACTAATTGTAATTGCGTGATAACCGCAGTGGGAAAGTGCGAGCCAGACTTTAGGACATTGGGTTTTTAAAATAGCGCTTGTTACAGCCAGACTTTGTAGACCTGTGCTAGTTATGAACTAGGAGAAAATAGTATAAAGAGTAACATTTAGATATTTCGAGTCTACTGGAGACCATGAATATAGTAGCAAAACTCGTACTCGAAAATTTGGGAGTTTGACAGAAACGAGTCAAGAAAAGAAAGAGCTACTGAAAATATAAAAAGCACTTTCCAAAAATAAAGAATTTTCCCTTGAAAAGTCATGGATTGAAATTTCCTTTTTATCTAGCAGAGCTGAAGAGCAGTTTTTCGTTAACTGGAGCACTTTTTACATTTGTTTTCTAGTATTGTACAAAGTAATTAATATTGTAATAAAACATTGGATTAACATCTTGAGGAACTCGTAAACGAAAAATATACACGTAACAATAAATTTGTAGTAATTTATAATAATTTCTATATTAAGTTATGCTTACCTATTGTTTGAAAATGCCGGTGTTGACGAAAGTCCTAATAATTTCTATGCTAGGAACGAGATATTTATTTCGAAAAAAAGGGGAAACTTAAAAGATATGTTCTTGAAAAATCAGAGCTGAAGGAACTTTAAATTTCTTTAAATTCAATACCATTGACCAAAATTTTTGCGGTTTTTGCCTTTTGGTTCTTAATTTTGTTCGAATCAATTTTGACATCCCTGGGGTGCAATTTTATTGCTTTATCGCACTTGGCAAGTGCATTGCGCCAATGCACGTTGAATCTTTACTTGGTGGAAAAAGTTCAGCGAGTCACATTTTTCCGAGAGGATGCAAATAATAGTCGTTTTGAAAATTGTAATCTGCAAAATCTAGAAGTATTGAGTACAATATGTCACTGGCCTCCGCCGGATTAAGATTTCGCTTTGTAAAGCGTTTTGTGGTGTAATGCGTCTCTAGTTTTTTGTTTTTGTAGGAGGCCATAAATACACGTTTTTGGTTGTCATACATAACTCGATGACGAACATATATACAAAAAAGATTTGAAACTGCACGTCCATGACCTAAATGATCCATATTGGAAAAGTCGTGAAATACTGAGGGAATGAAGTTTTGGATTCTTAAGTTGTTGGCTTAACATTGCTGTCTGAGAAATCCACTTTAAAACCCATAGAGTTTGAGATAAGAACTCTTGATTTGCCTGAACCATTATAAAATAGTGATTAATTACCCATCTTCCAACTAATACTTTGATTCAAATCGATATAAACGTCACTCCCATTTCTCTGCTAAGATTTAAAATCAAATGCGATTGCTCAAGGGTGGCTGATCATGGTTAATTGTAAAGAATATTTAATAGACAGTCAGCCTTGATTGTTATTGACCGCCGTCGTGATAAGTTTGTTTGCAGCTAATTCACTGTCCAGATAATAGATGAATTTGCCTAGCAATGATTGTAGTGGAGACCTAACTCTTGCATGCAAATCGCTGCTTTTCGATTCGAAAAAGAACCAGCTTTTCTTCAGACAGGTAAAGAGGAATTACAGTAGCAATTATCAGTAAGCTATAGCTGCTGATGATCGGATGTATTTTAGAACTGCCACCTTTATTGGAATGACTGACGTAAATGGAGCTTCCCTTATGTACTAGATTGATTAAACTTCCACGAAAATGGCGAAAGGAGTAGTGGCTGGCTAAGAAACCGGCTCTGATTTCACTGCCAATTTTTCATTGTTTTGGGCCTGACTTGTCAGTTATGGAGAGAAAATGGTTTCCTGTTTGTTTATGTTTATTTCTTTGCTATGTCTTTGCTTTGTCAATCTCTTCGAGAGGCTTTGCGTCACAGTGGACCTCCAGATCTTCTTAGGGGCGTTTCTGGCGCATTGCAATGCTGTGAAATCGCCTGGGACCACAATCGGTGGCGTAACCTGCCATCGGGCATTCTGATTACTTGGTCCAGCCACTTAGGTTCGCAGTTTCAACCTTCACTGATCAGAGCCTGATTGCCACATCTTCTGCGGACTTCCTCGTTGAATAACTGGTCCCGCAGTTTAACTCCCAGAATGGTTCTTCCACTCAAGGCGACTCAGTTCTTCCACTTTCAAGGCCCAGGTTTCGCAGCCATACAGGAGTACTGATGCCACACACGCATTTAGAATAATAAGCATAAAATGCCGTCTTTGTACGGCAAACAAAGCATCAAAGTAATTTTACAAGTAAGTTTAAAACTACTTGAGCTCAAGGCTGTAGCCTTCCAATCACACGTTTTATGCACAGTGGCTGAAGGAAGCTGCAAACCTGAAAAAATGTTCTAAATTGATTGCTGCTCGGACAACAAATTTCCTACATTTTGGCAAAATTCGTTGAAGACATACTGTCAGCCGTCCTGAGGTCCTTGTCTTCCCTACGTTATGGCTTGAAATCCCCCTGGTACCTGTAACAAGGAGTAAAAGGAGATGATTTAAGGGATGCCCTTGAGTGCAAAGTTCTTCTTACTGTAGTGGTTTTTATTACAATGACTATCAAAATTGAGTTATCTTACACTCATAGACATTTGGGATTTATTTGAGGCATATTTGTACTTGTGGCTTCGTCTTCTCGACTTTGTGATGTTCCATATTATTTCAGTGTTGCTATCTCTTTTGTTGTCGATGAGACCTACTGATTCTCCTAGTGATGTTGATCATGCAGTCCCAATTAAATTGTACCTGACGAAGAGGCCGATTTTCAATGAGATTTTGCTATCTGATGAAGTGGAAGCCACAGGTCTTGTTTAGTTGGTGCCTCTAATTAATGTAAGCAGTTAAAATAGTTATAATTTCTGCATCAGTTATTTTACAATAAAAGACTAGGCTTTTGAGTACGAGATTTCAAGTTTAATTCAGTGTCGTTTTGTCTAAGGCGACTTGGCTTTCAGTCTGACCTGCCATTTCAAAAAATGTGTGGTAGTTTTCAACGCTGTTAATTCTCCACAAATAACCTTGATTCCTAATTGTAGACAAGGTCAATAAATTTTGCAGACAGGTAACTGAATATGACCCTTTAGGAAGAGGACCTTCCGAAAATAATCTTTAAAAATATTAAGAAAACAAGACATATTTGAGTGATTTTTGAATACGTTCCCGATCATCACGTATTCTGTTTGAAATTTTGCCGGTCACTCTTTGTTACTGAAAGCTTATTATTTCCTGTGTTCATTGCGTATTTTCGAAATATATCATTATGTAGAGCTGATGAAACTCCATTAAAGCAACGCGACCAAGGATAGCTAACCGTTCTCTTTAAAATTCTCTTGCAGCTATTTGATGTAGTAAGATGTTAAGAACACGTAGAAATAACACGATATTGCAGAAACATGTCTTCGTATTCTAAACAGTAGTGGAGGGAAATCGCTAACCACAAAGTAGAGTTCGTTGCAAACGGCAGGTGATATTGCCAGAGGAAAATAGATAATAAAAATAAATGCTGAAAAGGTTTCCGAAAAACAGCGAAAGTTTTGATTGTGTACTTTGTGCCTGGATCACTCTGTAGTTGGAAGTGTCTACTCGATATATACTTTAGGGTTTCTTGATCTCTCATTAATAATTTTATTCCAGGGAAAAAGGAGCGTGTTAAGAGCAAGCACGACATTTCTGTTGTGTCGAAAGAAAATAATTTTGGTAGAGCTAGCAAACCACTGATGTAGTAACTTAGACACGAATGGGAATCCACAACATGAAAAACTACGATTTTTACTAATGCAAATCATTTCTCCTCTTTGAAAGAATTAAGAGAGGGAACTCTCACTGCCTTATACAATGCCTGACAACAAGACATGCTTTACGGTGTCAGTGATGCACTATCCGAGGACGTCTAGACTTATGGCTTGAAATCGTTTCCATTTACGTTATCCGGGTACCCAGCCCTTGGTACCCAGGCCCCCACTTTAAGATATGTCTTGGTATGCCCTCACCACAGAGTCAGAGAAGGAGCCTCCCATCTGAATTGTTCTCGGATTTTGGATCGACCAGGAGTTACCCGAGTCTTACTCTACTTCTTATTATTAGTTTTTTACACGGAAACGCAAACAAATGGTGTCGTTTAGAGCCGTGTGTAATTTTAAGTACATTATCGGGGAAGTAGTGGGAATGAGTGGAGCATATGCACAATAGCTGTATTGGATGGCGGGCTGGGTGGAATCAAACTCGCAATTAGCTCGGATTTATTTTAGAAACTATGCATAAAAGATTTCTAGTTGAGCATAAAAAGTAACCTTGGTAAGCTGCTTAACGTCTTGTCATTATTTTAAAAAACAATATTCCTTGTTAATCTTACTCTGAGGTATTTATTTCTCATTATATATATACTTGAATCACTCAAGTAGCCAACACTCCCTAATAGTATACAAAAATTGTATAGTACGCAAAAATATACCATTCTTTGATGTTTCGACTTTCTCTCCATCCGAATACAGTCGGCTCCCACTTAGTGCAACTATTGTGGTAAAGTTTAATTATGCAAATTTTTGGTTTTGCAGTCAGGTTTTTTTGCTTGTTTTTTCTTGTAGCTCCATGGACAAAATTTATGCACATCTTCGAAGGAGGTGGAAAGAAAAGTCTATGAATATGGTTGGGTCGGCGTTATGCGAGTTCTTCCGCCGAAAATGCTTCGGAAACCCTGTCTTAAGCCATTTCAGATGGTAAGTAGGCCCCTGTGTATGTTTATTTAATATTGCTGATCAAGTCAAGGTAAACACTGTATGATGGTGTTTGTCAAAGGAATTTGGTTGTCATGTCATATAGAGTTAAAAGCGTGCTGTGATTACTTGATAAGGTCTCAAACCCAATCATCCTGATGAACATCGTCATAGAAAGGGGATTGCTATGATGATTGTCAGAGAAATAGGATTGTTAGCGAAACCAAATGGTAAATTAAATATGGCGCAATGTTGAATAGCTTTGTGAGTAGTAACAAGGGTTCTAGGTGACCTGTCGGCCGTAACTTGTGGCCACTATAAGACCTTAAAAGCCCACTTGCAGCAAGGATACGACTAAGTCAACTCAACCAGTCATATCAAATTTTTCGGCGAACCGGAGTCAGTGTAGTGAGGTCACTCTCAGCTAAGACTCTGCGGAAGCTCGTTAGACTTCAACCGCTTGTGTCATAAGTCAAGTACAGTCAAATCATGTCAGGAGTAGTAAGCCTGGAGAGTCTACTAGGTAAAAGGTTGTGGTTATATTTCATTATTCTGTGCATTTTAATGCCAAACAGATCTTTACGTTGCTCCATGTTAAATGTCATGGATTTGTGGAGAACAAACAATGTACCTTTCCTCACTAACCCCATCACTCGTATCACAGACAGAGGCCTCTTCACAGCCATCATAAGTGCAGAATGCTCAGCGATTCAAATATTGGATCTGTCCTTCGAATCAATCGTTTCGTTTAATCAGTAATGCAGATGTTCGTTTGGTTGTTGGTGCTATAATTAACGACATTATCCATCCTTTGAAACGTTCTCTATATCTTTTGGCAGATTTTTAAGACACTTATCCCAAACAGGTGATGAGCTGTGTAATTTTGGATTTGGATTAATTTTAGTGCATGTAAGTAGGCTGCACCGCGATCACGTGATTTTCCCGTGTATAAAAGTAATCGTTCCTTTATCTTTTCTTTTAATTGTCCATCGGTTTAGGCGGAAATTGCCATGCAAAGAGGCGCTACTGCAGTTATATTTGATGTTTCCGATGATTTGGATGCCCTCCAAGAGGTAAGTGCTTGGCGTATGCGTCGCCCTAAGTCCAGGAAGTAAAAGTTCATTAATTTTTTTCCCATTACACTCTCATTGTGACATTTGAAAAGGCACATCAGGTGACAGGTATATTGTACTCCGATTTTGTGAACACTTTAAACATTGCGATTTTTTATTTCCCCGAACACTGTACAGAACTGTCTGTCTGTCTGTCTCTCTGTCGATCGATCCATCCATCTATCCATCCATGTATGTATTGTGTGTGTGTGTATGTATGTATGTATGTATGTATGTATGTATGTATGTATGTATGTATGTATGTGTGTCTATCTATCTATCTATCTATCTATCTATCTATCTGCCTGCCTGTCTGTCTGTCTGTCTGTCTATTTATCTATCTATCTATCTATCTATCTATCTGCCTGCCTGCCTGCCTGCCTGCCTGTCTGTCTGTCTGTCTGTCTGTCTGTCTGTCTATCTATCTATCTATCTATCTATC
>JANTCA010019195.1:0-24381 GCA_024741275.1 Chironex yamaguchii
ATTTTGCAGCTTTTCGCGTCTATTACTTTAGGAAGATATATTGTAATGCCTCCTCTTTAATACGTTTTCCTGTTAACATTCAATACTATATAGTTGCTATTGCATAAGAAAGCATAATTGTAGTCATAACTGAGTTATTGAATCCACAGCAAATACTGAACAGAAGAAAGCTACAGTCTAAAACTATTTAATACGCACTCTATCTGGCAATTAGCTCTCATAACTCATGCGTTAGGCAGAAGGCTATTTGAACTTAAATCAGTGACGACGTCTGTTATATATGTTATCAGGCACATGACATTGGAATTGCATCTCTACGTCAGCAGATGTAATAAAGCAGTACATGCCAGTGCCAAGATCAACTTTCTCCATTTTGCAATAAAACAAGTCAAATACTCTTACCTTGCAGGGAATTGAAATTGGGGTGCATACTTTATTTCCGGTCAACGACCCGGCACAAGTTCCCCCACAATACTGTGCACGTGTGATCGTCCGTGAGCGTGTTTGTTTTCCAGAACCTTTTGCACAAACTCCTAAACAGAGAACAAGGCATAGGATATAAATAATTGTTATATTTCTAGCAGAGGGTCAGCAAAGAATTACCTTTATATTTTCGTCTACCTCTCCGAGATGTCGACAATGATGTAAGTCGTCCCTGGTACTCGAATCCTTCCTCGATTATTTACCTTTGTACGTCTTTTCACTCTCATACCTTATTGTACCGTATTTTCTGGGCAGTAACATCCCTTGGGTTTCCTTCAATGTGACGTAGCTACAACTTTCAATTTTCTACTCAAGTTCACCACAGTGCAGGTCATTCTTAACTTGTTCACTGCGCCGGTGCTTTTAAAAGAACGCTGATACGAATTACCCTGGCTACGTACCCGGTGATGCTTGGCAAGCACTCCAAGTACTCCATAATGACCATGCACAATCTCTCGGACAACAAGGTCCATTGCAGGCTTTAGTTTCTTTAAGAGGCGGACACGGTGCTCCGTTACACGCGGACTGCACTACGATGTTACGTGTTCTGGAACGAGAGCCTACTTTTTCACAAGCAGCGTTGCAGCTGGTCCATGCTTGCCATGCCCCAACTTTGCAATTCACAGGGCAGCATCTGTAGAGGAATAAAGATAAGTGGGATGTACAATCTGAATGATAGCTTGAATTTTGCGGTCATAAGAGATAGACAGGTAATGTAAACATAGAACTGATACCCTTTTAGTTACCTTGAAGAATGCCTAGACGTAGGTATATATATGAAAGACGTTGCCACTGACTAGCAGTAAACGCCGAGGAATATGAAATGAGAGAGAAGGAGAAAAGAGAACGGTAAGGCAGTATGAGACAAAAGAGTAAAAATTAGTAATGGGTGTGGAAAGGGGGGAAGGGTAAGCATTTAGGAATAAAAAGGAAGAATGTAATACTGCAAATATTGTAAATGTGAAGTCAACGAAAACGGCAAATAGATGAAGACAAAGGTGCAGAAAATAAGACAGAAAAATAGAAGACAGGAATATGTACCACAAAGAGCAACAGGAAAACGCTTATGGATAATAAAGGGAAACCAAGAAGAGACTGGGTTAGCAAATTTGCTTTCTGAGACTTTACCAGACCTTGCTATTGTAAATTATTTTAATTTATGTAAAGTGATACGACATTAAAAATACGTACTAAGGTTTGAGTTTATTTTTAGAAATGTAATCAGTACTTCGTGGTATCTGTTACTGTACACTTGATAATCTGTTTGATAAGTGTTGACATATTCCATCTATGCTCAACTGATCACTTCACGTACTTCATTGTCTCGCCATGACCACGAAATAAAAAAGGAGTTTACCATGTCGGGTATGTTTTCTTGGTAAAAATCAATACGTATATGACCAGCAGTATATTTGCGATTCAAAACAGCTCATATAGCAACAGCTGAAAAACATTACTAGGAACACTGTTAACTAATCAAAAATCCAAGACAAAACAAACTGATTCCATATGTCACGTAATTCAATACCATTCATTTAGGTGACAAATACCATTGGAACATTCCGAAGCAGAATAAAAGGAAAGTCACGAAACGTAAGGGTCTAGAAATAGCTATGCAGGTACAAAGTACAATATATACAGTACGTATGTGACATATAAACATATATGCACTTAAATCTTCATATAAAGCGAGAGGTTATGGGAACACCTCTCAATTAACCTTCTTTTGAACGACAAGAGTCATGTGCAAATGATCCTTCCCAAAATTGCCTCCCCAATGGAACTACCTGTCCTGACTGCGAGCGAGTCTGTGGTTCACGCATCGGCTTGCTGAGTCAAATGCGAAGCCATAACAATAATTGCACTTCCAGACTCTCATACTCTGTTAAGAGTGGCTGGTGCTGATTTTAATGAGGGCAACCTTTTCCCAAACCCGTCATCGTCTAGCTATTGCGCAATCACCATCGGACCTCTTTTCCGATCACGACTCCTGAGTTAGCAAGACTTGTAAATGTCATACACGTAATAGATTCCACGTATTCGCAAAATTTGAAATAACCACAGTAACCATCTCCAGATCTTGAGTGGTATTACTAACAATGATAAGACTTGCACAAATACCTACTTCCTGGCTTATCCAAATAAGAATTATTAAGCAATGAAATGTAATTTATCATTCACTAGAGATGGCGAGAAAGTATTGAAAAGGCTTGAAAAGCTTGCTTTGACCCATTTTATCTATGAAAATGTAAGGCAAATAAATCTTAATTATAATTTATAATCTACTCTTAATTGCAAGATTCTAACATTGAATTGAAATACGTTTTAGAGTCACATTTACCAGGGAACCAGCCCACGCTTTGGGATGTCCTCCCGATGTAACAACAACAGTGATCTGCCTTCTTTCGCATCCATGTTCGTAGTAGAGAAGGGGTTAGAAATGGGGGAATATGAGAGGGGGCAGTGAGAAAACGAGTGCGAAAAGGGTAGTGAAAAATGGGGAATGAGAGAAGGCGCGTAGTGGCTTGAAGTTTTTAGTACTTTTTAGATATGTATTATAGGTTAAGTTACCATTAAACTAGCATACGATACGTAGTACGAGTAAAGTAAGTAATGGAAAAATAACGAAACTATGTGCCCATAATTTCGACTAAATTCAGCAAAAAATACTATTGCATTTTTGAGCGACAACATTTTATAAAACGTTGGACGTCAAGAGTCCCTATTACAAGACTCCCTTGTGTACAAAAATATTCCCCAGTCTTCTTTATAGAGTGCCAAGTTTGAGTAAATTACAACTACGACTTGAAATTTTGTTAAGTCTTCTCTTATTTGTGGGACAAATCACTTTCAAACAGTGCAGAATCAAGCAATTACTCAAGAGCAAACAAACGAGTAAGTTGAAAACAAGAAAATAGTTTAATGTGTAGTGACCCTGTAATGACGTAATCAACAAACCCTACCATCCGAAATTCAAACGTCTCTCACTTTGAAAGTACCATTTTCTCTTAGTTTCTCTACTTTCATCTACAGTTCATACTGAAAACAAGCATTCATAACTGATGGGTCACAATACTGTGGTAAAACTGCAGATTAATCAGAGGGTCTCAGAAGGTCCCGACTCAGTTACTTTTATCAGTGGAATTAATCATGTTTTAAGGTAACATAGGTCAGATAGAGTCTTAATAACGTCAACAAGAATAAAATAACTTTTTATCGTTAATGAAGGTGGCAATCATGTACAAGAGGTGGGAATGTTAAAACATACAATGTTAATATTAATTAATGAGTTTACCTAATAATGATCACGGATACATCTTCAGATATTTCACCAATGATAGTGCCTTCTTCAAGTTTTATTATATATCTTTGGAAATCAGACATACATTACGGATATAAACTTAATTTAAAAACTGCATCTATTGTCCACCATTGGAATAAAACCGATGTAATGTGCTCCTGTGGCGTTGACAGCATTTTATAAATATACCTGAGTTTTGCTTCTAGGCAAACATCTGTAAGAACGATCTTAAATTCAAGGGAAGAATTTGCACACAAATTCATATTAAAAAGTGTAGAGATTTTTCCCTGCCAACCTTTCTATCTGTTATGCCTTTGAATTCTTTAGAGCGTCGGTTTTACTGTTCCGTTTTTGCTGATGTATGCTTTAGTACGAAGACAGGTTCTATACTGAATTCACAAGTCCTACGCCATTTAAAAATATGAAAAATTGAGTGTTTTAAGTAAGCGCCCGCCTCCCACAACACACAATACACCCCTGGCCCCACGCCACACCACATACTACAACCACCACCACCCAAATCAACCGATAACAAGGGCTTTACCTGTTCTGAGAAGTTCCTCAGAAGTTGTCATTGGCCCTACAGTAGCTTTGTAGCAGGATTTTCTGTGAGTTTTGACTGAGAGACCTAGCAATAAACTAGACCCCTTCTGATTACAGTGTTTACATGGGACACAGACCTAGATTGACTTACTGAACTTGTGATTTATGACTATATGCAGGTTGAGGATAATCTGTGATTCGGCTGAATTGCAACTGAAATGAAAATGAAATGAAATTGTGGTGTGGCCTGTAACACTGATGAAAGGTTGGTGCTTGAGACGTTAACTAAAGTAAGGAAGCATGACACGTAAAGAATATCTGTTTTACAATTTGTGTATACGTTTTTTACACGAAACCTATCCCAAAGCCTACTAGTAAAAGTTCCTTAATTTTTGGTCAAATTTTAATTCTAAAAGTTTCTTAATTTATTGAAGAAATTTCAGCTAACAAAACATGATTGTAGCAAACTATTATTATTTAAAAAAACGTCAACGTCGGTTAAAATATAAAGCAACAAAAAATTTACATCGTAAATTTCGCTTAATTCTACTTAGTCGTCGCTTTGGTCCTTGAAAATAATTCGGTACTGGTTCAGCTTCACGTTGAACCAGGTAAAAGTTCCAATGTGCCCTTTGTCATAAAAAGAGCGTATCTTTCTCTTAACCAAAGGATCTTTTTTTCTGCATACACTCTGTATTATTCCTCGTCTATTCTCTCAATTTCATCGATATGTTCTTGTTGTTCCTTCTCTTCTTGCTCTTGGACTAGAGTTTCTTAACTCTCTCCTTGTAGTTCTTAAATTTTAGGGTGCCTAGTACTAGGTTTCTTAGAAACCGGTTTCCTATAAAAAACGTGTATTCCAACAACATCAGAAGATCGAAAATTGGAATTTGTGAGGTTGTTAAAGAGCCTGCCTGACAAAGTCATCGTCCAAACAATGCCATTGAAAGATTAATTGAGCTTGTATGTGGGTGTAGGGGGACGCAAATCTCTACACACTGCTCACACTCAAAGCATTAAAAATTGCAATTGTCTCTGAAACACAGTCGAAAAACGCATAATTTTAGTTCTCTCTTTTCCGTACTTCGTTATACTCGACTGTGTACAACAAGGGCGTTTCATCATAAGCACGGTTTTGCTAAAAAGGGGTGAAACATCTATACTTTCAGTCAACATTAACGAAGGTGAGTGCCTTTGTTGAGGGGTGGGGGGGCATTTATGAGTACCTTCAAAATTTGGATCAGTTATTGAAAAATGCATGCTGCACCTTCGTACTCTCCAATAACCTACATATTTATTTTACCAGTACGTAAACGGTATGTCTAGTAAAATTTTAGATGTCTTTACTAATATATAAATTTCGGCAGCGTACAATTAAGGGGAACCTGCCTAAAGGAAATTTTGTACCAAGTTTTCAAAGCTATCTATCAAAGTTTTACTCTTGTCAATAAACTCAAAATTAATAGGTTTTACATCTACTTAATGACTTTAATTAGTTTGTCTGTCGTAAGCACCTGTCAGCCAAGTGTTGTGTTCATTCATAAAATGTTATACACGTGTTGCTGTTATTAAAAACGTACTATTTTTCGTCACTGATTATGAATAGCACATTTCCGGTAGCTCAGATTAAAAACGAGCCTACCTTCCTGTACATTTTTCATATCTTGGAGATGTCGGACACTTCGCTCCACCACATGTTGGTTGGGTTGTAATGACTGCTGTCTGTTTTCGCTTAGCAGTGCTGCCACATCCTTGGCATGATCCCCAGTTAGACCAGGTGTAAATACAAGGACTTGGACAGCACCCCGTGCCACACGACTGAGTTTCACGAAGTGAAAAATTACAACTTCCTCCACACGATTCTGTACGTGTTTTGTGGCGTGATCGTGACTGGGTGCCTCCACCGCAGGTTTTTGTGCATGCACTCCACTGTCCCCATCGTGACACAGTGCAATCTGTTCGTGAGCAACTTCGCCGTCTTCGACTCCAAAACCAACCTTCACTGCCGTGGAGCAGCAGAGTGATTAACACTTGCAAAATGAGCACAGTATGTACAATGCCCATGTCTGAAACACTTGTTACTATTCCGCTTGAAATAACGTGCACATTTTACACTTGTCTGTTGCTACCAAGTTTTGTTTCAGGAAACAATCGTGACAAATCTTTCAGGTCAGGATACATTGAGGCCGTGCAAAGGTAAAGTACAGGTTCCACAAGGTCACGTTTCGCATACGAAGGTGATAACATGGACACTTGCAACTAAACCTAACGCAATTGCTTAAATTTCCTCGATTGTATTTTGAAATGCAATGAATGTGCTGAGTTTTGAAGAGAGCATAGCACGCATTCCTTGGAACATGATCCACAACCAACATCAGAGATAATCAAGGCATTATTTCGTAATATAAGGTGACGTTGTGCGCACACCTACTTGTGTCAACGTGCAATTGGTTCTGTTTAACAACAACACCAAACAAAAATAAGTCACAAGTGTCTCTTGTGACTATGCAATAAATAAAAGTGTCACTCGATGCAGATGCCCTTACAAGGAAAATAGGGAGTAGAATATCTCACGAACATCGACATATTGTCAGAGTAAATATAATGATAACCTATAAGTGAAATACAGTGGTGTAATTTAAGGCTTCAAACCGTTTGAAATTTAAAGATTTTTAGAGCATTTTTTCAAGTAAAATAATAATTTACTTGCTGGTTGTTTTCAACTCCTAACATGATATCCTATCCTTCGCTATCAGTAAACTGGATTATCAACATAACAAATTCCCATACAGCGGGCAACTTTGTTTTCTGCGGTTGTAATAACACACCATTGATCTGTGTTTGCTTCTCAGTGGCATTATGTTTCCTTGGACAACAAACCCTGTCACCACGTGGAAAGAAGTATAAATAAAATCCAGTAAGCTGAAATGCCTCCGAGAAAAGTCTGTTCACGTGAGTAGAATGAAAAGTCTACAGCTCAGAGGCATAGCAAGTTTGTAGCGTATAATTTCCCCTCTAACGCACTTTCTGATATTCTGTTGATTTAACCCTTCTTTCTTACAACGCTTCACCCGTTCCAATTTAGTCTATAACCCTCTCTTCTATCATCCAGTGTTTCTTTACTTTTTAATATTCCCTCGCTAGTTATTTCAGTAACCTGTCACACTTTTCCTTATCAGAGTGGTACCAACCACACTTATACGAATAATAAATATCTACACGAACATGATATTAATCATCATCACTATTAAAGTAGCATTATCATTGACTCCATTATCACCCCTCCATCCCTACCGAGTCTCGTTTATCCTTTTCCTTCCCGTTAGTCAGCAGCAGCACCAGAATAAATGCTCATAAACATTGTCAATAAAGATAATATTGAATAATACACACGAGGTAAGAAATTTGTTGCAAGAAACATTAGGATCTAGTTTCCCAACACCAAAACAATTAAGAAAGAGTTTGTTTCCGAATAAAATTGAAGTCTAATGTATCTTTTGAAATTTGTTTCTTGTAAAATGAAATGAACGTGGATTATAGACGAAACCGGACATGATAAAACTCGTTTATGATTTCTTGTTTTAGTTTTACGTCATACAAAGACATTTTGAATACAGTGAAGATTTGGTACTTGCTTTAAACATTACTCCAAGCAGAAAATTTGGTATAACTGCTTTTGACCTTTTCTTCGATCTTATAAACTCCTATAACAAAATTACCATTCTACGTTTTTAGATACTATTTTAACTGCACCGCTTAAAAGGGAAGAATAAAGCACACCATGAATGCAGAAGGTCGTGTGTAAGAATCGACGACCATGTAATATCAAAGACTTTAAAAATGGTACGTAATGCTACCCTGCTTAGTAATCAGCACGTACGGGATAATTCATGGACGTTCAGCACAGTGCAACCAGCGGGCTAACTTCTAAATGTAGGATTCACTGTGCTTGCACAGCAGCGTGGCCCAAATGCTAAGATCAAAGCGCACCTGTGGTGAACTCACGGTCAAATATTGCTCTTATGATACAACATTTGCTGTAACCTTGCTTTTGTAACTTCTGTTTTTATAAAGTTAACATTTTTATCGAAGATTTACTAAATGTCTAGGTTCCTGAGGATCACAGACCTAAAACTCACATTATTATTCTCATGTAACATCTCTAGTAAGAAATAAGGGCGTCTCACCCAAATCTGAAATCCCCCTCCCCCAATGAAAAACCCCACCAGCTGCCACTGCCATTGATCCTGATGGGCTCTCCCAATGATGGCATGACATACTCCACTCCCATTAATGCAAATTGCCTCTCCTCACAATAGGATAAAGGGCTGAACGCGCAAAACAATCGAGTTTCCACTCAACCAAAAGCATTGTGGTAAAATTGTCGCGTCACTAACAAGTTCACACTCAACCGATTTTGGATAACTCCGTTTATTCCTTTTACAAAGGAATTAACCCGGAGTTAAGAATGGAAATGGGCACCTCCCTATACGCAAAAAAATTGAGAGAACTTTGACTTGCTCTATGTAGAAGCTTTATGTTTGTCCTTTTTGAGTGTTTTTCAGTTATTTTTCTTCCATAGGGATCGAGGAGATGAAACTAAGGTCAAATGTCAAACACTTGGCGGCCAAAATCGGAGTCCTTAGTCTCTAGACAATCTCCAACCTGTCCTAAAACTTTGATTAATATCTATGTAAAGCGTACTCTCCTTAAAAGAAGTATAGATTCTGAGAATTATTTACTGAATTAGGTCAATCTATTTAAAAAATCCATCACCAAGCACGTAGCTTTCCTCCAGTCTTCTTGCGCAGGTAAAATATTATCATGGCCGTACACAGTGACCCAACTTCCCCAACCAACACCAGCAATCCAACCCACACAGCACGCGTGGCTAACACGACTGCCGACGTAAATTTCTTTCTAGATTTTTGTTGTATGTCCCAATAAAATTTGTTCCTCGACTGTTTATAAATATTACTGGGGAGTCTCAGCCCCTCTGATTCTTCCTATGATACGACGAAGAAATACAACAATCCCTTCTTACAGCCTTTGCCAATATGTACCCAACTGATCCTTGCATCGACACCTGACAGCATCTCCATTGATCAGATTGCTAGCCTTGCTGACAAAATTTTGGAGGTGACCCCCACCCCTCTTCCCTTAGTCCCATTGCGCCCCCTGCAATCCCAGCCAGTCAATCTTCCTCTCTCATTAATTTACAGCAACAGGTTTCTTAACTGACAAGTCCAGACCCAGACCCAGCAACTCCAGTCAAGGGCCAGCTCTCCTAGTCATTCCTTCTTCATTTCCCAGATCTCGTAGTTCCAGTTGTTATTGCCATGCTCCAGATGGACCTTGTTGGTACTACTGGCACAACAGGCACAGGAATGTCCAGCCCCTTGCTCATTAATTTCCTCTTCCCAGGGAAACTGTCAATCAGTCACTCATTCAAACCTTTGGTGAGCAACTGCTCACCTTTAACCCAGGCCTTCTAATGGATTTTTATCCTTGCTGATGTGCCCCATACAATTCTTGCAACGGACTTTCTGGCCCATGTTAGATATTTGTCGTCTAAAACTCACTGAAACCCACTCCAACCTCACCATCAAGGGTATTACATGTTCCCTTTTCTCGCCACGTCCCATCTTTGCTTTACCTGTGGTACTTGCATCCTTTAGTGATTTCCTTCAACAATTAGTTCACCCGTCCGACCCTGCTACAAGGAGTCTTCAGTCAAACACTCCATCACCAACCACACTGAGACTCGTAGCCCTCCCGTCTTCTCGCCCTCGTCGTCTAGCTCCTGACAGGCTTGACAGTTTGAATTCGAGCTTATGCTCCAACCTGGCAATATCCGTCCGTCCAAGAGCTTCTGGGCTTTCCCTCTCCACATGGTCCTTGAAAACGACCTGGTCATTGGCGTCCTTACGGTGACTTCCTTGCTCTGAAGAGGATCACAGTCCCAGATAGATATCCGATTCTCACCTGCATCGTTCCATTATTTCAATCTCAAAAAGGACTTGGTTAGACCATACCACCAAATCCCCGTCGAACCCGCTGACATTCCAAAGACTGCCATTACAACCTCAATTGGCCTTGGCCTGAGCAACGGTGCCGAAACGTTCCAGCGCTTTATTGACACGGTTCTGCGTAGTATGGATTTTACTTATGTGTATATTGATGACTTACTTGTTCCAATTCATTATGCCGAGGATCATCTCCAACATCTTCGCCATCTCCTCGAATGTTTGCAGGAGTATGGCATTGTCATCAACCCTACCAAGGGCCACTTAGGTGTATCCTCCCTTGACTTTCTGGGCCATCACATTTCTATTAGTGGTATCACACCAGGAGTTTCCTGTGTCCTCCTCCCTCGCAAACGTCGTGAAAATTTCTTTGCTGAATCAATTTCTACACCGTTTCATTCCTCACTGTGCAGCATTGGTACGAACTCTTGCTTACTTGTCAGCATACGACTCAGCCATTTCATCTCACTGATCCGGCCCTAACTGCCTTCAAAACGATCAAGGCTACCTTGGCGCAGGACACTCTTCTTCGTCATCCTATTACAGAGGCTCCTTGCAACTTGATAGTTGATAGTTCGGATGTTACTATTGGTGGAGTTAATGGACGTTGGCACCCCATTTCTTTTTTCTACAAATGTCTTCAGGCACGTCGACGCCTAGGAATGACAATCTTGTTACTGATGCCCTCTCCAGGATTGAACTGAACTCCCTTCAAACGTCTTCTGTTGTTGATTGTGAACAACTAGCATTTGCTCAAGAAGGAGATGATGAACTTTCACAACTTCAAGGATAATCCTCCATCCAGCTTTGTTCCTTTTCAATGCCATCATCAACACAGGCAATCATTTGCGCCTGTTCTACTGACCATCCTCCTCCTAGTGTTCCCCAAAATTTTCGACGCCGAATTTTTGACAGCTTACATTGCTTGTCCTATCCTGAATCGCGAGCAACCTACTTATTACCAAACGATATGTATGGCCAAAAGTGAACAAGGAAATTCAGCAGTTCACAAAGTCCTACCTTTCTTGTCAACAGTCAAAAGTTCATCGGCACACAGTAACTCCCCTTGGTACCTTCGACTCCCTAGACGCTCGTTTCGACCATGTTCCCCTCGACATTTTTTTTTCCACTCCCTCCATCCAATGGATACCGCTATTTACTTAACTGTATGGATCAATTTACGAGATGGTCCACTCCAATTCCAATTAAGGACATCTCTGCAGAAACTGTCGCTTCTACGTTTGTTACTCGTTGGAATGCTCTGTTCGGTATTCCTTCTACTCTTATAACAGATCGTGTTGCCCAATTCAAACTGCTCTTTGTCCAGCCTGAACGAAGTTTCTTGGAACTCAGCGCATGCGCACCACAGCATACCATCCCATTGCTAATGGCCTTGTGGAACGTCTTTATCCTGAAAGCCTCCTTAAAAGCTCAAGCAGCTGCTTTGCACTGAACTGAAACTCTTCCACTCATCTTGCTAACCATTCTATCTATTATTAAGTCCGATATTGGATATTTTTAATTAGAAGTGCCTTACTATAGCATAAACAGGCAAAAAGTAAAGAATAAGTATAAATTTCGACGTTTCGGTGTCATCATGACGCCATTATCAAGAAAATATTTAATACAAACTTGTGTGACTATTTATAAGAAAAAATTGTTTTTTCTCTTTTATATCAATTTTACACAAATACTTTTGCACGTACAGAGTCAGTTTGTACATTAAGTAGGGGCTTGCATTTGCGTATGCAAAGCATTTCCTTAATCAAACAATCAAATTTTGTGCTACACTTCGTGAGCACATGAAAACGTGATATAAGATTGTATGGGATCGATCCATCGTGCTTGGTTTGGTAATGTTTATAGATTGAGGAGGCTTTTTTTCGGTGACATTTTACACGTTCATATTCCCACGTGTGTAGCCAACATATCCTGCATACAGGTTACATTTAAATTCATAAACAACGCATTGTTGATCTACAATAGGGTCCACGTTCCAGACCGCTTTATTTAATTCAATTTAGTTATCGACCTTTGGACCCTTTTTTAATATATCATCACTCCTTTTCACTCTGGAGGGGTGTGTGGGGATGGTGGGCAGCTCTGCAGTGACTCAGCTCTCCCCAAACAAAGCAAACCTGTTATGGCCCTACCCGTTATGTAACCACAAGACATCCATTTATACATGGTAAAAATCGTTATCTCATAAGTTAAACTGTTGTTTAAACAGACTTAAATGTGACTAAACATATCTCAAGAAGCATGCAAATCAAAAGTTAAAGTATTCCTAGGAGTACTGACTCCTAGTGTGGCTATTCACAAAGGTTTGCACGTTTCATCCAAATGTGCAATATACCTTGGATTACGCCCACTTCTCAGAGCAAATGGCAATACTAGCCCAGCAGCACCACAGTTTACAGGTGCTTTAGTTTAAGAAATAACACTCTTATAACAAATCAAAACACATAAATTTTATTTTCATGGGAAGAAAAATGGCTTATAAAATCAATGGATTAAAAGCGTAACAGCAGGCATAACATTATCTATTTTAAGAAGTCTAAGACTCTAAAGATTGGCAATTTGAGCTTTTGACGAGTTGCGGTGTAATAAATGATCTTCTTACATTTTTCTTACTCAGTCACAAATTATGGAGAAATATTTACATTAGCTTTAGGTGAACGGCAACTTTGCTAGTCTTGATAAGTTGAATATTTACATATTGTTCACGAACTAGTAAGAGATTCATAGCAACATCAGTTTCAAATCAAAGCAGGAGTCCGTCAGAGATTTCAAACGTTTATTGTCTTCTTTGATGGTTCAGCATAGTTTGCACGTAACAGCACCTATGACAGACGGCATTCATCTTTTTAAGATGCAATTTCCAGCAGGCATTGATCCTGCTCGAAACCATGCGAGTTTGGAAAAGGAAGACAGTGTGCAGGTTCCTCTGCACTCCCTATCATCCAGCGCGGCGAAAGTCGGTCATGTAATGAAACTATCCATGCCAATATTCCTCGTAGCCCATCTGTAGGCAACCTCAGTCCCTAACTCGCACAATTTAAAAGGTATCCATTCTATCTTTATGAGAGTTTTCGATTTTACTCTGACGCTATGTATCAAATGACGATGCAAGTGTCTCTTGATGTAACATTGATCGTGTCATACTTTCATGTTGTACGATTTATGACATAAATAAGTCATGTAATCATGTCTTTAACTGATTTAGCAAGAACGTGTATATATAGAAAAGGCAGTGTTACCTTAATGTTCAGTCTCAATCTTAACACATTCCTCTGACCTCTGGTACCTTGAACTATTCCTGATGGGATACCCTCAATTAACTTGTGTCTACTTCCACAAAGGAGAAGAGGAGTGTGAAAATAGACTCTTTTTGTTGGAAATCAGTCATCGACCTATCATTGAACAAAACTGTACAGGGAAGAAAACTCAAGGTGACAGAAATGAGGATACTGCGGCTCTTCATCGAAGTAACAAGACAAGACAAGACAAGATACGAAACCAGGTGATAAGGCGGAATTTTGAGCAAGCTGCAGGAGAGGATGAAGGAATAGCGAATACGATGGCTTGGGCAAGAAAAGAAGAAGACTATTTTCGAAAAAAATACGTGGAGAAGTTAGAAGTTTGCAGAAGAAGTCGTGGCAGGGAAAAAGAACGATTCGTGATTGCTACCCGGAGCATGAGAGAGAGCTCTGAGACCAGAGGAATCCCAGGTCGAGACGGAGTAGAGCGACGGATTCGCACTAGCGATCCTTGTACAAGGACACGTCGGTAGAGGGAGAAGGAAAGAAGTACGTTGTGTATAGTACACATATCTACGGTAAGTCTCCTCTTTGCACTACTTCGCCCAGCGAAGTCTTGCCAAGCTCCGTGAGAAATATCAGAGACGCTCCAAGAATATCACCTGAAGGAAGCCATTTGGACTAATTATACAACAATGCTAGGGTATTGTTGACTAACTCGTTAAGGTTTGCTAGATTTCCTAGACCTAAGGTAGTATCAATGTGCAGTGGCAAGGGCTGGTATGTGGCTACTAAGTCAGGTGTCACATAGTGTGTCTGGCTGTAGCAATAAATGAAAAGAAATAAAAATCTCGGGCTGGACCATCTGTTTTCCATTCACTGTCTTCTTCCTCGGAGAGTGTTCTTGGATATCCTTGCAGTTGATTTTGCTCATTATTATCTGTACTTACTTACTCAACGTTGAGAGAGGTAAAAATTATAACAGTATCATTTAAGGTGGTAAGCCTTTGCATTTATATTATATGATTGCAGCAAAATGGTCCTTACCGAGCTTTGGATCACGATATTTGCTTTGCGTCTTCCTGTAAACATCAACATTAAACCTAGAAAAGTGATGTGGATATGATGTAAATGGGACATTATTTCCAGAAGCTTATTTCTTGAATTTCCGTCTCCGTAGGAGAATCGTATCTAACAGATTGCAACCTTAACAGTAAAATTGCCCCAAAACTGCTTCTGGATTTTCAGTGTCGTACTCATAGGTGCATAGGAGAAACAACGATTGGTGAGAACTTATCGATTATCTTTCGTAAACTTTGCCATTAGATATGCCTGCACAGCCATTCATTTCAAAAATTTCCCGTATTCTTATGATTTCATCCATACTCCATATTCGTTTGACGCCAGAGGTTTTCGTGTAGAAACAATGCTTCATTTCTTGTATTTTCTTTTGCGTGGAAGAAATACCAACAGACCAGATGTTCGTGATAAGCCCTAGGGCATAACCTGATGCCTTTTCGAGAAAATTTTAAATTCTTTCTCTTTATAGTTACAAGGTTATTTTTCCAACAGCATTCCAGTCAAGCTGATTTGCACATTTTTTGATTAAGCAGTCATCTTTACGCTCTCTCTGTAGTAAGGGGGCCATTCAGAAATTACCTAACGCATGAGAGGTGGACGTATGGTCATTTCGAACTGTTGCGAAAATTTTAAGGGGGTGGGAGTCATAGCTCTTTTGTTATGTAACAGAGATTTTCTTTCAATGTATCTTTTGAGTGGCATGATCCCAACATTTGTTCAGAAAAATTATCCTCCGGGAATCCCACATAATGCATTCAATCCAGCTGTTATAAAGGAAGAAATTTGCCGGGTGTATTTTGGTATGATCAAAATGATGTCGATGCACCGCCGGTCTTGTAAGCGTGTTGATGACAATGCTGAAAGCAACAACACATCGATTGTGGAGGAGAACGTTGCTGAAAGAGTAAGACCTCTTCGTAAGTAGTAGTAGTAAGACAGCAAGAGGCCGTTTGTGTTTTGCAGATGGAAGAAATGGAATGGATGTCTTTTGATGACATCGAATACGACAATATAGAAGATGTACCTGTTGTGAAAGGTCTCAGGTCTGAACCCCTTTATTTGGCCCCACAACAGTGTAGTTGATGATGCATGTGATTGTGAAGACAATAGTGAATGACATTTGAATTTTATACTACTGATATTTTAGTCCTCGAAGTGCATGACCTACATCTTGAATATTTGTTTCGTGTCTCTGGTCTTACGCAAAAGTACCAAAAATGTCACCTTGTGTGCCAAAATAAATGGTCCTGTGATATCATTCTCTCGCATTAGAAAACTAGATTGAGTGATTATTTGTTACATGAAGGTAATGAGTACTATGAAACATGAGCAGATATCGAAAACATTGATAGGGGCGTCTTAAGACTCGAAATGTTACGTAACAAGGGGGATGGGTGGTACTAGAATTGTAACGATTCGTTACAAGGGGTGGGAGGTGGTCACAATGGTTGAATTTGGGTGTTACGTAATTTTTGAATAAACTCTAAATTGTTATAAGCATGCTATAAGATAAAAACTTGAGATATTTGGGTCAAAAGGTCTATGGTATTTGAGATTTAGAAAAGGAAGCCAGTGATTAACAGATTTCAATTGAGAATTGAAAACTTCAAAACGAAAGTGGTAACGTAGATTATTTCGAGATGAAAGTGTTCAAAAGAATGGAGGGATAGTAATCACCGAATCTGATACGGCTGATCTGACACAATCTTGACACGGCTGTTTTGTAAGGCATTGCCCGAATAAAGTCCTGATTTGATGACAATATTACTAATCCTATGGGCCTAAAGATGAGGCCGAGTTATAATTACATATGTTGCCAGCTGAAAAAAGTTTGCGAGCCATTTGTCCATGAATCACTAAAACTGTAAAAAATGATAAAATGTGAAAAAGTTCAATACATACTAAGTCGGGTTTATGATAATTGGCAACTTTTTGAGTTGGGAGAAAAAAAGGGAGTTACTCATAACTTTCATGTAAATTGCAAAGAAATGATTAAATTACGTTAGAACTTGTTAATTATAATATGTCCTCCCTCATTTGTGAAGTCGTGTTAATTATAATTAGCACTAGGATGAGGAAGTGATATGAAGATCAGTAGGTTCCTTATATCACACGTACATGATTCCTTTGTCAAGTTTTTTGCTTTAAATCGTGTAGAATGTACTCAGTTTTTCTATTAATAACATTGATGACAAATACGAAAAGCTCTTCGTTTCTTGATAGTCTTCCTTAAATTCTGCATGGCTGCTACATGGAAAAGCTAGCAATCGTAGCTGGTTTTCGTCTCTAGCTGCTTTTATCCTCGGTAAGGTGTTCTTTTAAGCAGAAAGGGTGTCTTTCAAGTTTACAATGAAAGTATCTTACATTTACGGTAAGAGATTATGTTAAAAGTCAAAAAAATCTTTTTCTATCAGAAAATGGTCAAAATATCAAATAAATACGAATTAAATAACCCTGTCAATGCACCATTACCTAGCGTAGAACACCACGTAAATGTTTTGGAGAGAACAAATGACATACGATACCTTCCTGGACATTTCTCCCATTTTGGTGCTACAGGACATTTAGTTCCACCACACGTTGGATGACGGGTAATTATGGCTGTTTGCTTTCGTTTGGCATTAGTTCCACATCCTTCACAAGGTCCCCAGATTGACCATGTGTAAATGCAAGGTGTTGGACAACAGTGGCCATTACAAGACCTTGCCTCTGTAAAATGATAAGGGCAGGTGCCCCCACACCATTCCGTTCGAGTTTTGTGGCGAGAGCGTGACTGAGTACCACCACCACAGATTTTTGAACATGTACTCCATGCACTCCAGTTAGACACTGAACAGTCAATTCGCCAACAGCTACGACGGCGTCTTCGTCGCCAGCCAGAAGTATCCGGGACAAGGATACCAATAACAACTAACAGAAGAAGTATGCTTCTCGACTCCATCGCATTGCAGCTTAGAAGCTCATTTTCATACAATTCAAAGCCATTAAAATACATTTAAGGACGTCTCCGCGCTTGCGGTAAGCTTCCGGCAATTAGACAAACAACTCGAAGCTCAGTTAGGTAATATATGTTTGGGCATATGCTTAGCGTAATCTGATCCTTCTTGGTTTCTCAGTTACGAAGGGCAAAGTGTCCTTGTACTTTAAGACATTTTTAGGAAGCAACATGCGAAGAAAACTGTTTTAAAGACCACAAGAAACGTTTAAACCAAATTTCATTTAGCAAATCAGTTATTATTACGTATGGCAAGGTTTTTTGCGGTTTTTTCCTGTTTTAAGAATACTATAGCACCTGTAGTGAGAGTATTTCTCTTGATAATCGTGCATGGTACACAATAGCCATTACTTTCCTAGATCCGGTTGAAAATGACACAAAAGGACGAAAACTGTCCATTTATAACAGTGTGGAGTTTTCACATTTAAATCTAACATGATAAAACAGGAATCGAATATAAACAGCTAATAAGGTCTACAGGTGGAATGTTCAATATAGTGGCGTAGCCGACCGGGTAACCTGCAATCGTTCACAAAATATATTGAGACTCCTTTCCACTGACACAGTTTTTCGCTGATTCTTGAGAAAACTCTTATATATTTCAATCAAAGTGCACCTGCGGCGAACTCACGGTCAAGAACTGCTCTTATGATACGACATTTGTTGTAACCTTGCCTTTGTAACTTTCGGCAGTTAAATGCATTTCAATGCAACGACCAACAGTGTTATTGATTCATATGGTTAGTTTTCTTTTCAATGTACCGAAATGGAGGCTTTTTGCTTATTACTGAGGTGGAAAAATGACCCCAAAACCCCTGCCAAATCCGCCTCTGTGACGACCTTTTACTATGTGGGACATCAACGTGTTACCATACGTGTTACCCTACAACAAGTAGGCTTCAGACCAGGATTTGACGTGTTACCATCATTTATTGAAAAAAATATACATGTCTATATTTTTTAAAGAAATTGTGGTAACACTTACAATCCTGGTCTGAAGCTTACATTTTGTACGGTAACACATATGGTAACACCTATGGTAACATTTGGTAACACGTTCATAATGCAAGAATCTTATGTTGAATTTCATTAATTCATTAATTCATTAATTCATTTATTCATTCATTCATTCACTCATTAATTATTCGTATGCCATTTTGTAATAATTGTTCAATACTTGATGCGTTGACACTTAGCAACCTGTATGCTTAATGGGCAGTGAAGCTGTATTGACATTTGTTGACCTCCTTACTATGACAAATTCATTTTATTAGTAACGTAAAAACTGTTAAGTTTCATCAACTGTAAGAAACTTTGAAGCCCTCCCCCTTATCACCCCTTATCCCCAAAATGAGAAATTTTCTTGCACTATGTATGCTCATGGGTAATGGGGTGGTATTCACAATCATTCGTCTCCTTACTGTCAAAATTCATTTGTTACAGTTATTTTCATTACGTGAACATCAACAATTTGTTAGATATCAAATTCTTAACAGCCACCGTACCCCCATGGCTACGTTGAAATAGCCCCGCCTTCCCAATAAACAAATAAGGTTTACTTTCCAGTGAGGATGTGACTTTCATACATAATGTGATACTATGCCATGCGACAATATGAAGTAGTTCAAACGCTACAGATCAGCATCATCAAGCAATGTTTCATAAGTCTAAGATATTTTTCAGACAATCGTTCACAAAAATATAATGAGACTCCTTTTTTATGACAAAAGTATTCGCTGATTCTTTAGAAAACCTTCTTTATTTCAATAAAAGGACAAAAATTTTCATGCCCCTCCCCCGTACAAAGCAATGTTGTTTTGAAATCATCATTTACCATCATCTTTGGTTGGGGACTTTTGCATCATAAAGGTGTAATTTTAAATTTATGGTTTAGAAAATTCTAGAATGGGATGTACACATACCAATGTAATACTGCGCTAAGAGAGGCTCTCAGTGGGAGAATATAGAGTTAACAGATGAACATTAAGAGTAACTGTGCGGTTATCACAATTTCCAACAAAAAGTGGAACCCCTGGAGAGATTTGTCAGGACATTCAAGTATCAAGTATAAAGCATCAATCAACCGTTGGGAGAAACAGCGAGGATACTTCGTTTGGAGTGGACATACAGCATAACTAAAGACCAAATTTGATAAATGGGAGCAGATTTGGTTGGAGCAAACATGGCCTTATGATTCAATTTTACAAGAGCAGGGCATCAGAGTGCAAAAGCAGGAAGTGTTTTCAGTGCAGAGGAAGACATCACACCTCAATATATGACAGGAGATCAGATGGACCATAAAATACAACCAGCAGTGTCCTGTAATCTGCAGGACAATTGTTGTTGACTGTAAAGATGGAGCTGAATGCAGAGTACTGCTAGACACTGGTGCTGATAGCTGCTATGTTACATCAGCAGAGAGAATAGAATCAAAGTCATTACATCATGAGATGAAACATCATGAAACAGAGATGCTGATCCATACTGTTCTAAGAAGAGTGGACATCTATCAACTAAGAATTACAAGCATGCAGTGGAGATTCAGATTAAATATCGAAGACAGTAAGGTAGAAAAGGTTAAACCGCTGCCAGTACCTAACCCAAAGAGCATTGGAAGTAAGTCCAATATTGTATTAATTGAGTGAAGAGTTCAGAGGGGTCGTGGCCAAAGGGGGCAGGGGGCAGCGTCCCCTGTAGAGAGGATAGTAGGATGCGTTGGATTTGTAAATGTCCAGCATAGTCGTCATTTTACAAAAATTCTATCTGACTTCTTACTTTATTCTGTATCACTTGCTTTTCATATGTTTTTCGTATTTACACCAGTACATAAACAACTATGCCTACAAACCACAACAATGTGAGACTATCACTTTGCTTAGTAGACTAGGTAACCAAACAAAGAAGCTGTCTTATGATGTGTAGGTATGTGGCGCCACGTCCTCTAGCTGTTTTTATGAGCCCTTGAACCCTGAAAACTTTCTGAAAAGCTCTTTATTTTTTCATATTTTGCACTAGATTCTATTCTATATCGGATTCTTCTTCTGATATACATGCGACTCATTTGCATTAAGTTGACAGAACCACGTTTTTTCATTGAATGGGTAATATGATTGAAACTTGGATCGGGGCTTTGCCAACCTTATTTTGACTCGAACGCTACGCCATGGCTACAGAAACTTTCTCATACATATATTCTACCTTGGAAGAGCTAATTGTTAACGAGAAGTGACATATAGTACTCAGAGTTTAAAAAAGCCTTAAAAACATTTAAGACTGGGCAGAATTTTCCGATGAAAAATAAAAAGACCCCAAACTTTATGAAATAATCATTTATATATAGCAATATACTAGCTGCACTTGCCCTGGTATACTATCAAGGTGAGTGGCTGATTTCAGTCCAAAGATTACAAGATGGTTTAGCATATAGAACTGTGAAAACGTCAATGAAAAGTAAACAAATGAAAATATGAGGTTTGAGCAGTGCGGTAGGATAGTCTTAGAACGGAGAGTCTGTAATGAAATTGGAAGAAAAAGGAGTACAATTGCTGTTTCAAAATGAAAATATACAGTGCCTTTACATTTTGCCATTTGATCAGGTTTGCAACCTTGTCATCATGGAGGTCTTTAGTTCGTTCATCGGATGGCGCGTTATCATTGTTTTGGATTGCAGAGAAAGAGTACAGCTTCTTTCCTTAATCAGGAGAACAAAGGTATGTACAAGTAAAAGAGAAGCTAAAATTAGTCAATGTTACACCAGTATGTGCACCCAAAATGATCTCGAAGACAAGATGGGAATCACATCAAAATGTCTTCTTTGTAAAAGATAGCAAATTATTCAATTGTTTTATTGACACTCTGGAAGACTGCCAGTCAGCAACTCATAGCAATGAAACTGTCATTGACGCCAAGGACTTAGAAGATGAACCTATCGTATTCCAGTCTATATTGACCATGCATGTCATTCGCCAAATTTTGTTAATTAAGCATTATCTTATATGTATTATAAAAGAGCTGACCTTCTTGCATCTTGAGTCATACAGCAGAGGCAAACTTCTCAACAATTTGATAATATCACTTTGATTAGTAGACTAGGGAACCAAACAAAGACGTTGTCTTATGGTGTAAAGGTATGTGGCGTATAAATGCGTTTCTTAATGCATTGTCAAATTTTTGGAGATTTTACATTGCATGATCGAGAAACCTTTGATGCTGAGAAGGATTTACCGGACCATTCTTGGTCAAAGAATTGCTAAGAATTTGGTATTGCTTTGTCAAAAAATGACACAGCAATATCAAAGCTTTAATGTACAAAACCTCAGTCATGAGACTGTTCGTTCATTTGATCTTATCTCGGTCTTACTAAATAAAGCTTCAGATACATCAAATGCAAACTTCGACCAAGAGGGCCTCTTCGTGGATATCGCAGCATTGCAGAAGTGCAGATTTTTTACCTACAGGCAACTTATCCAAACATTGTACAGAACTAAACTTCCGGCTTTTAGATCTACAAAGCGTGAGCAAACATGTTTAAAGCTCAATCTAGTAAAATTGTCACACTCTACAATGGGATGAAGTAGGTGTAGATTCTTGTTCCTGTTGAATGATGAAAAGAATTTAATTCCACAAGTTAACCACAAAAGCACAAAAATTGTTCCTCGGAAATTCTTTCTCCTTGCCCCTTCCCCTAAAACAGGAGGCCCCCAAGACGCCTGTGGCTCAAGAGTTGCCCGTAAAAACATGTTAAAAGACTTACGTGAATATACTGCAATACTCCATTTGAATGAAACCTCGATTGTAACAGCATTAATAGCGCAGTTTGTCTCATGGAAAAATATAAAAGTTGTATTACTTCAGGATAAACAGAAATGATATTCAGTGCTTATTTTCTGCCTTAAATCAAATAGACCAACGAGCAGGGCCGCCGAGAGCTAGGACAGGCCCCGGGGCAGCTAATAGAAATGGCCCCCTTTTAAACTTTTTTAATTTTCAAACAAGATATTTTTGGTCATTTCAAGTAGATTATCAAAAACGGAAACATTTGCTAATGACTAATCTGAGAAGTTCTAAAATGTCTTACTCACTAAAATATATCTACTTTCCGAGCCTTTCTTAATGCAAAGGCGTTAATCACGTCACTGAAGTCAATTTTACGCGTAAGGTTGCTTAATCGGTCCTGCATCATTGTGCTCCGTAAAAAGTTTTTTGATTAGCTTTAGCTTACTGAAAGATATCTCCGCTGAAGCAACGGTAACTGGCAATGTGCAAAATATTCTCAGAGCAATGCAGACATTTGGGGATATCTCAGCAAGCTTGAATTCGGTAATTTTTTCTAAGAGGCTGAATGGACTTGATGACTCGTCTACAAAGTTTGCAGAATGGATCGCTTCGAGATATATCACTTCATCTATCAAGTCATCTAGGGAGATATCATTCAACTCTTCAATTTGATATCATTACAAAATATAACATAATAAAACAGCTTCAATTTCTTACGAGCCCCAGAAATGGCCCGGGCCCGGGTACCCCCTCTCGGTGGCACTACCCATGACACTGTTAATTTGTCAAAGGTTAATGTGACAAAAAAGGTCTTCGATCACTGGATTTTGTACAGGAGTTGACCGAAAACATTAATTTGCTATTTTTGGACAAAATGGTGAAGAAGGCCTAAACAACTCGGAGTCTAAGCAGAAATGTAACTATTGCCCGGCACACAAGCCCATACTAGTCTTAGGCCTATGGATCTTTAACCAGGTATATATAGATCGAGTGGGCGTATAAATGAGAGCAAACTTTGATTCAGGAAAATAATAAGTGAAATCTTATTATCAAATAATGTATTTTAATGTGACAAAACCCCTAGATACACATTCTGTTTTAGATAAAAATGTCTTTCGGCCTCGAAAAAAGGAGTGACCTAATAAAAAACGTGAGATACGCCTTTGATGTAATAAGGATATAAACAGCGATAACAAATTGTACCAGCAAAACTCCTGGTTAAGCTGTTAAGTTCACAAATGTTGGTGAAAAGTTCTAAAAATAGTTTTGCACCACAAAGACCATGGCAGGTACGTCAGCTATCTAATTTTAATTTGATGCTTCAGGGTGAAAAGAACTCACTCTAATAAATCTAACATTTGTTAGCACAGTTCAATACGTTTTTGATCTATTTTAAAATTCACTTCTTTTCTTCTTTTCTGGATCCATATTTCCTTTATGAAAATTAAAAGGAGAATTTCAATGTCAATTCCTCTTGCCCCGAAAATTAACCTCGAGTGTAAAGCCCTTTGCTGTAACTTTTTACAAAAATGCAATTATTGGGTAGAAATGGCTTGAATTTACAGGACGGGCATTCAGAATACGCTGGAGTGGCTCCTGGAGACTTCGTTTCTGACTGGGCTCAAAAGTATGGCTCCAGAAGGCATAAAAGTCTCTCAAAGGGTTTTGAAACTGCTCTTTTACCATAACACTCCGAAATCAATTGTCTAGACTAGGTAATTTGAGATGGATTCGAAACTCAGCAAAAAATAGAAATGAAGGAGCCCTTTTAGATGTTAGAACATGTATGGATTGTTTTGATTAATATCTATTTGTGGCCCCTTGACGCAATATTCTGAAAATATACACTTAGGTAATGTCTGTTCATAATGCTGACTAATGAGTCACAAGATTCTATATTTAGACATGATGCAATTG
>JANTCA010019206.1:0-24378 GCA_024741275.1 Chironex yamaguchii
ATCTATCTATCTATCTATCTATCTATCTATCTATCTATCTATCTATCTGTCTATCTGTCTGTCTGTCTGTCTGTCTGGTTGTCTGTCTGTCTGTCTATCTGTCTGTCTGTCTATCTGTCTGTCTGTCTGTCTATCTGTCTATCTATCATGCGGAATTGGTTTTGGCGCAGATGATTTCATGTAATTTTGTTGCTTGCTGGCAAAATTTCTTAGGCAATATAATATAGTATTCTATAGTTCCATTGTTGGTCTAATACAACCATAAGGCGCCTGTGATATAACGCATCACTGCTATCACAACACAATAATTCTTTATTTATTAGACCCTATAATCTTTTATTTTCTTTCCATAACAATGTTTCATAGGATAAAACTCCAATCTCTCAAAAAAATGTAAAACAGGAAAGTATGTCATCTTCCAAAGTGCCACGAAAAACAAGCCCTTTGGCATCCACATCGTCAACAACTAGACCAATTATCAAAGATAAAGGATCTGTTTCGGCACCAGAATCGTCATTTACACCGACTACATATGGATCACAAAGCCCCGTTTCAAGAGTCAAAGACATGACGGTTGAGTAGATTGCCTTAATACTGTTAGTTTTTGAATTTTCATTTCTCATGTCATTAGAAGTTTACAAAGATACCATTGATAATGAGAACAGAACCAGGATAATCCTGTTGCGATATGTAGAATTGGTCAAGTTTCGAAGGCCGAAGAAGTTCGCCGACTGAGAGCAAGGGTTCATTTATTTTGGTTGGGGTATCAAGAAGCCTGTTATTGGACGTAGTATTTTTATAAGAACATTCATATCCTATATCAATTCTTACGTGTGGCTCTGCTTTGAGGATCGCAAGTTTTGTGCATTTATCGTGCTTATTAATCTGATAGTGTGATTTTGGTGTTCGCTGTCGTATGTCAACGGTATTGTAGGTCGAAAATTAGCGGAAGGATCGTTCTATTCGTCTAAAGGCTGGTAAAGTTACAAATTTATATTTAATAGGTCATTGACTAGCCCCACGGCACTACGTTTCTGTGAATCGTTAAATGAGGACTCAACCTTGGTTTCCAGCCGAAATGCTTTGTCTGCACTTACAGAGGTACTTGAAAGGAACTCATTGTACTTGTTTCTCATTGAACTATACATTTAGGAAAGCTGACAATGTTTTGTATTTATATCCCTGCTTCGCTAGGAACCAGCTCAATCAAAAGATTGGTACAGTGATCTTAGAAAGGGAATTTTGCGCTGTCCACGCGAGTCTTGCCAAAGACGATTTTTCACGCCGTACAAATTCACCAAGCACTTAAAAATTTGCAGCCCACAAGAGAAATTACTCTGTCCTTTCTGTCAAAAAGAAATACGAGCAGATTTGTTTTCGACACACACGAGAAACAATCATAAAGTAGTAAGTAGATGTAAATTCAGGTCTGTATACAAACAGAGTATTATTGCAGTGTATTGTTTTCATGTTTAAAGTTATTTTTATGTATCTTGTTGACACGGTGATGGATCTTTTAATCGCGGTTACAGACTATATCCCTACTTTGATAAGCGGCTTCCCGGATTTATAAATCTTAGTCTTCGTGTGCTTGATATTGAAACCTTTTTTCAAAGTTGTGGCCCAGAAAAGTCATACCGGGTTCATGAGGGTGGCCGTATTACCGGACGCAGCCATGGGATGTCTTGCGGGCAGCTGCTCCCTAAACTCTTTGACTGACGTACCTTCGGAAGTCTTGCTTAAACTTAGATGTAAAAAATAGGCACTTCTAAAATTTAAGAATTAAGACAGTGCATAACACCAACATTGGTTTTATTTCTTTTCAATCCAGGATATTAAATAGTAAGGAAAAACTCATGTAGTCGTCTTGAAAAGCTTAAAAAGTACAACTATTAATAAAATGTCAATAAAACTTAAAAGAAATTTCCTTGTTGGCAAGATTTGTCAATTGTTGGGGTTGGAATCTCGTTGTGTTTGTTGGTACTCCGCAATTCAAATCGTGGCTTATCCCTTGCTTGTTACATTCTTGATAAGAAGCGTCTCGTTTATCTAAGTTGCAGTATATGAACACGGTCTGTTTGGTTTTGAAGGCAGGACTTCAAGCGATTTCACAAACTCTTTTTTCAGCGTCTGGATGCAACTGTATTTGTTGGAGCAGACAAATTACTCGTTAGGGTTGGTTGACTTTGCTATGGCTGCGTCTCTGTATGCAGTTGTTTTTCAAATATCACAGCTGTTAGCGTTTTGAGAGAACTCGACAATCTTCTCCATTAATCATTAATTGGGTTCGACCACTGTATCTTAGGTGGACGACTTTGATTTAAACTTGTTGTTACTGTGGTGTCAGTCTAGTGGAAAATTCGTCTCGTACGTTGCCTACTTAAAAATTGCATGTTATGGACAAGAACGTGACGTACGTTAACAGCGAGGGAGTGACGAGAAAAGGTGGAAATAGTTTAGATGAGAATGAATAGCTTCGAAAGATCATAGTGTTATTATAAATGTGTACAATGAAAAACAGAAAGGTGAAAATGAATGGCTAGTAGTGGATTTTACGTACCAAATTATTTTTCAAATTATTTTGCAGGAAGCCGGAAACATTGTGGACTTAAATGACAATGTGAGTGTCACTTGTCCGAATTACAAATGTCAAATGGTTTTTAATAATGGACTAGAGTACATCAGTCATGCAGTTCAATGTAGACCTCTCTACTACTGTGACAATTGTTACAGAGAGTACAAAACTCCATCCTATGTATCATCTCACAACTGTGTCGTGAAAGAGGAAAAGGTATGATCATTCGCAATTTACAATTTCTATTTTCTCATTTGTACTTGGTGTCTTTTGATATACAATAAACAGAGCAAAATGATGTATCCTTAATCCCATTATTGTAGTTACAATCTTGCAACTCCCGTTTTATAAAAAGTATAATTGAAGATTCTTTTGCCCATTCATGAATGTTATAAGGTGCATCCTTAAGCCATCACGAAATTGGTCTTTTCACCTTATGCAACTCCTATAAATATGCTTGCCCTTAAAATAATATTGTAACTGATGATGGATAAGGTATATACGAAACATGTCTTACAAATTTTAAAAATAGTTAATTTATTGTGTTACAAATCTTATATTGCTGAGGAATTTTGGTAATATAATTTTGGAAAAGTGAGATAAAGTTTCATTCAAAACAGCAGCTAGTTTGTTAAGAAGCTTGTTAAGCTTCGTCCATTTATTTTGTCTACTTTCCGATTTCAGGATCCGTTGTCCATATGGTATTCTGATATCAAACGTGGTAATTTTAGATGCCCTGAGGAGGAATGTAGGAAAAGCTTTTATACTGTCACCAGCTTTGTTAAACATGTACAACAGTGCGTTACAGAGGACTCATATTTTGCCGAAGTTTTAAAATCAAGTCTTATTCCATGTCCATTGTGCGACTGTCGTGGTAGTTTAGAGGTCTTCAGAAGGCATTTTAAAGAAGACCATGACCAGGTGAGGCGTCTAACTAAACGATATAACTAACAAAGTAATAAAGTATTTAATCTGATTCGATATGATACGTAACTAAACTCAGAAAACATACTTTTATTAACAATGGTCATCTTAGTCATTACAATAGTGTAATTGCTGCAACTTCACTACTGTTCACACTTAGTGCTTTTGAATTACTTAAATACCTAGTTATCGTATCCTATTCTGTCAGAGCCAATCCTATCCTACCCCATACTGTCAATGATACCCGTGTCTTTCCTATCTTGTCCTGCCCCATACAATGCTTCCCTGTCCTTTCCTATCCCATCCTTTCCCATCCAATGCTAGGCTACCCCGTCTATTGTGCTGTTGTAGTGCTAGTGATACGCTAATGATAGTCTCTTCAAAAAAGCTCTGTATTCGGACGCTCATTTTGCCCCCATTTGATGGAGTTCTGTCCATTCCAATGGTTTTTCTTACTTCCTCTTCTCCGTAACTATCTCATGGCGCCTTGTAATAAACCCTCAGTGGTCTGATAGTTGCATTTTCGGAAAGTGATAAAATGATCCTAATGGCCTGCATTTTTTACGGCTTGAACTGAAAATTGTTAGTTGGGATGATTATAGTCGCTACTTTAAACAGCTCTTGTAGTGTATATGTTTCGAATTTTATCTCTCTTGTGTACACTCACACGTGGGCCCTTCTCTTGTGCGCCTTTGTGCTTCTTGATGTCAGTGGAAGTTGCACTCTATGTGATATTCATTGTGTAGAATGGTATTATTTAACTGTTGAAGGTTTGGTCAAACACAAAGAATATCAAAACTGGTGGACGAGGTGTGTGTCATAAGTGTGGAAAGGGATTGTGGGATGGGGTGGACTACATGAAACATGTGGCAACTTGCAGATCTCTGAAGAGTCGTAGATCTCTCAGACGAGAGCGTGGCCTGTTGCGAAGAGACTTCAAAAGTGATCCCGATGAAACTGGAAACTATGTAAGTTTAACGTATTGTGATTCATTCCAATTGTTTGATGCGATGAAAACATGAAACATTGACATTCCAAAGGGTTTGCAAATCTATCAGAATGTTGAGATTTAACATATTGTAATTCATTCCAATTGTTTGATGCGATGAAAACATGAAACATTGACATTCTAAAGGGTTTGCAAATCTATCAGAATGTTGAGATTTAATTGTAATTCTTCATATTTATAATGTAAGACAATTGGCATACAATAGACTACACGTTGCATAGGACCAAGAGAAAATGGTAAGTTAATAGGTTCACTGGCCTTAGGACAGTGATGATATGTGATGGTATATCAGGAAACAAACAGAGGGTTGTAATCTTTTGTTGCTTCTATTTTGGTAGTTAACTCGTACCTAACAGTACTTCTAAGTGCCTACGTAAGCAAGATATGAAATCATCTTGTCACTATACGGAAAAGAGACAGAAACGAAATACTAAAAATTTTGTATCGACTGGAAAGGTAGGTTTACAGTGAAGTCTCGAGAGACAAAAAAATCATTCAAAAGAAATCAGTATGAAACTCGAGTGCTCTTTGGTGATGTTATATTCTTAAAAAATATTAGGAATATGGCTATTCCTCACGAAAGTCAGGTTAGTGGTATTGGCTGTATGGTGGATGCAGTATCTCGTCGACACTAACCATTACTGTAATCCTACCTCTGTTGTATTACACCTTGTATCCCACAGTTAGCAAAGTATGAAATGAAAGTTAAGTGTCTGACGAACAAGATTTATTCAAAACACTTTTTAAAACAGAATTTGAAATCACCCATAAAAGTAAACAATGCCAGCAAAATGGAAGTGTAATACAGGGTGACCCCAAATAATATCTCTCTTGCAAACGTCCATAAAACTCACAATGTTATTAGAAATCAAATCAAAATGGTACACATTTACATCAGTCTATGAATGACATATCTACCAAGTTTCAACAAAAAATGTTTAATAGTCATTGTTTTACTGCCGTTCTATGATATGCTCCAAATGTTTCACGTCTGCGCTGCAAGCAAACCTGAATCCGACGTGAAAAATTGTCAATTACTCTGACATACTCCCCCCGAGAAATACACCTCATTTTGGTATTGATTGCTGTTTTGAGTTTAGGGATAGTCTGGGGATTGTCCTGGTATACATTGTTATTAAGGTAACCCCACAGATAAAAATCTGGGGGGTTGAAATCCGGCGAATGTGTGGCCCATTCAGGATCATACCTCCTACTGATGAGACGAACACCAAAGCGTTCCCTCAGACATTTCAGTGTGTCGTTTGAAGTGTGGAGGGTTGCTCCATTCTGTTGAAACCACTGTCAATCCCTCGCAACATCTCTACGTCTACCTAAGGTTACCCAAAACTTCCTAAGAACACCAAGATAATGTATTGACTGTGACTGCGTGTTGGTTCTCTTCCTCAAACCAAGGGTCCGATTACTCTGTGTTTTGACATTCCAGCCCATGCTGTGCATTTGACAGAATGCAGTGGCCTTTGCAGGCGATCCTCAGGAAGTGTTGTTCTCCAGAATATGTTGTTTTTAGAGTTCCTCATCGATTATGTCACAGAACCATTGACAAATCACGACACACATATCCTCGTCTCTTTGAGTAAGTTTGTATTTGATCTGTATCCAATAGGGGTACAAGTGCAGATCCGGCACTAAAATCTCTTTAACTGACTCCCGAGGAATTCCGAGTTCCTGGCTGACCAACCGACTCTCTGACAGCATCAATATTGGTTGGTGATCGTGAACTCTTAGGCCGACCAGAAAGAGTGGCTCTGTTGCCCTTAGCATTCAAGTTTAAGACTATCCCCTGGGCCCTAAATTTATGGACCCATGTGTACATCAGTCGGTTGGCTGGATAATGACGACATCCAAATTGTCTTCTGAAGCATGCTTGCACAGTCACCGTTGACTTTGTCTCAAAGTAGGTCTATACGCAAAATGTGTTTTCTTGAACTGTCCAAGGCATGGTTTGAAGTCTCACTATGTCATTCAAGCTATATTCCTCTTCATAAACCTGAAATATCAAGACAAGTGATCAGTTATGAAAGATCTTGTAGATGTTTTCAGGAGAGCCTTTTTCTTTGGGTCACCCTGTATGTAGAAAGCTTTCTTGAATACAAAGCTTGATATTGGCGTGATTTAGCGAATCTTCAGTCTTGTTCTTATGTTTTCCTGTTGCTTCTTGTGAATATGATTTATTCCTGATCTACCTTCAACAGTCTATTCTAGATGATGGCAACGTTTCTGACCCAAAGCAATCGTGGAGGACCCCTATCGCAAGTGATAAAACTGGAAATACACATGGAAATGGACAGAAATGCAAGGTGAATGACGAACATTGTGCAAGTAGCATCCACGAGGAGTCTTTTCATGAAACAGGAAGAGAAAATATTGACCAGGTAATCCAAGATTCCAAAGGCATCTTCTGCTATGGCATATTTTTTATTTTCTTGTCTCAGGAAGCAACTACGTCAGTACTCCAAGAGATGCAACATCGTGTCATTATTAGTAGTGGAAAATGTGTAACGTAGGCGTTATCAAACTTCCTTGATTTTATGTACATTGTTGCAAGCTCAATCTTCACTGAAACTTGCCTGACCATGAACCTGCTAGTTGAGACTTACGCCCCATGATCTTTTTGCTTTAGTCTTTTTTGATTAAAGCTATCGACCAGTGTATGCAATACTTTTGATAGAGTGAATAAAGGTGACAACTGTGGCTAAAAAAGATGGGACCTAGAGTTTAGGGTATGTTAGATCATGGGGTCCAGATCTTATGCGCCTCTGCAAAAGTTTTTCTGCGAGAAACGTGTAAAATTGAAAAGGCAGTGACTGAAATAATTTGACGGGATTAGTTGCAAAAACGTTTCTAGCCCTTACGTCCCGGACTCCCAAGCCTTCCAGTTTGCTGTGCCGAATACTAATATAGGGACCAATATACACCAATATACATACCATTAGACGTTTTCTCCTTGGTTGTAATGTCGTTCAATCGATTCCTTTTTGCGTTTGTTTGTAGGATTACCTAAATGCATGGTATGAAAATTTCAGGAAAGGTATCATGAAATGCCCAAACATTTCCTGTCAGGATGACTTCTTTTTGCCGAGGTTGTTCGTGAAACATCTTTGCGTCTGCCAATCGAAGGAGCCATACTGTGCAGAGATTCGCAAACGAAATGAGTTATCTTGTCCGCTATGCATGTTGAGGTGTCCCGTTTTGTCCTTTAAATTTCATTTTAAGGACAATCATCGAGTGGTAGGTATTGTTAAAGTCTATTTATAATTTTTGTTGGTGATTAAGTGGTAAAAATTGTAAATTTATCGGCTGCCAGTACATTTTGAGTTAGAAAATTGATGGGTATAACATACAATGCGAGGTTGGTCCTACGAGTGACTAGCAAGTATAGTACAGATCATAAAAATAAACATTGCTTTTTTGCTAAGTTGACCAATCCGGTGTTTCCATTTTATCGGAGTGAAGCAAATTTAAGCATTTGAATTGCTGTTGCTAGTAACTAAGGCATCGTGGTATTAACTTTAAAACGGGAATGTGTTTGGATTCATTCATTAAAGAAATAGTAACTCTCGAGTTGCGTATATTGTTAATACTTAATTGTTCGTGATGCTTTGTTTATTGTGTAGGTGAGCGGAAACCTTAGATCACTTGCAAGATTCGAGACAGTGCAATGTCAAAATTACAAGTGCCAGCAAGAATTCTCCGACGGGAAAGAGTATCTTAAGCACGCTGTTTCTTGTCAACCTCTTTATCTGTGCGAAATTTGTTTCTCTGAATTTAAAACATTGAAGTCAATCGGCCGACATAAGTGTACTCCATCAGCTATGAAGGTATGTTTGCGTCGTCTGTTTGTGTTTATTTAATTAATATCTACCATTCAAGATGGATAAACGAGGGACGATGTATATGTGGAGTTTTGACACTGTATGGTGCGTTCATGTCTAGCTGCCGTTGAATTACAGAGGAACGTAGCTTGACAGTGAGCACGGACTCATTGCAAACCGTAGAAGGCGACCTGTCCAAGGCCCATTTATTGAATAAGGATCCTTATGCAAATGGAGCAATTAAAGTAGGCCTTATAGCCTTCAAAATATTATTGCCCACAAATATTTTGCTCACTAAAGGAATGTAAAAGGGATTTTGATGTGTGCCTTAGGGATGATTCACATATTTCCCTGCATTGTGAAAGCTTATGTGAGCTCCTTTTCGGCTGTTTTTCATCGCTAATTCGTTTGCAATATCAACAGATGGTTGCCATCAAGCAATTCTTTGTCCCATTGAGACTCGTTATGGCGCTTGAACTTTTTAAAAACACTATTTATTGATTGTCAAAAAGTTACATTGTCTACTTCTACTCTTCCTTTTTAACACGGCTTATAGAAAAGAGGAATTATATGAAGTACAAGTGCTTAGTCCTCCCGTGCAGGGCTGCTTGTTGGGTAGCATAGGTTCGCCAACGGATTCTGTCACCTAAATTAATTTCCATCTTCCCCGCTTTTAGAAGTTCACTTTAGATTGCTTTGGAAACTTCTTCATTTGGATGCCAGCTAGAAAACAAGAACTGCACAACGCATTGGTCATTAAAAACCTCCTTAGCTTTAAGCTCTTGACTTATGTTACATTAATAGTTCGAGTTATGACGATTATTTTCAGATCTTATATTAAAATTCCGTCAACTAGGCTTTTCCTTGTGTTGAATGTTGTATATTTTTTACTGACCATATCAACTCGTGATCTAAATTTGAGTGGGTCATTTTATTTACCCAATTAGTAAATTTACACTTGTTTTGCCGTTTCCATTTTCTCGTGCTAAGGCCTTGGATCGTAAGCGTTATCGTCGTGTGTATTTGATTTTGTTCAAAGGTGAAAGGAAAAACAACAGAAACAATTCGAAAACGACAAAGCTCGGAAAGAGAGTCAACTGAATACACAAAATCGCCAAAGAAACAGTATGACGAGAATGCAAAGGCAGCTTGTAGTTTGCACAATGAAAGCGAGGAGGAACTTCAGGTAAAAACTTAAGGTAGTAACTACAGATTTAAGATGAAGGTTAATGTATATCTCTCCGTTTAATAGAATTTGTATAATACATATATTTAGCAAGCTGCATGTGTCTTAACTTACTTAGTACTTGCAGCAAAATCCGGACTATAGAATGCCTTTGCTTACGATTATAGATCAATGCTTTCAATGGTTGCGTGAAGTTACGTAGGGCCCACCCCAACTAGTATGCACTAGTCACCTTTGGGGTTTTAAAGGTTTTATATTGAGGCGCGGGGGATGGGGGGTTTGTGTTATTAGTGACCACCGCATATACGTATTAAGGATTGTATTCCCAAGGATCATTACGTAGTCCTCCAAATGCTATTGAGGCACGGTCATCTTGAAAATATGCAGTTGCAGCCTTTCGGAGGAAGATTATGGCAGGAGTGCTAAATATTGCACTCCTGAAGCTAACCAGGCATTTGTTGGCGTGTGGTGGCATGGCCATTTCTTTGCAAAAAGTTAGGATGATTTGGGTGGATCTACATAGGACCTTGAAATTCAATCGACAATTTTGAAGAAATTTGCTGCACTTAATGCTAAAAGTAAATGCTAAGATTTTATTGTCAAACAGAGAAACACAAAAAAAGTGTGAAGACAACAATGTCAACAAATCATGATTTCACAAATATTTAAAACCATAATCACTGGAAACAATATTTTACCACAATTTCAGGTACTTTAACTAGGTGGAGAAATGAAACTTTGACGTATGTGTTGATGTCTAATAGGGACAATTTCCATTTGAAATAAATTAAGGTTCTGTACATCTGGGAAGCGTCAGGTGTGTAGCAGGGCGTGCTCGTGCAATCGCACACCATTTGTACGAAAGCCTGAGTTGTTAAGAGGAATTTGAGCTCCCGCATTTTTTCAGTTGAGACTCATTGCTCAAATAGATCCAAACTTCGTTAGACAATAGGAAGAATTTCTTATCCTGAGCACGAGCACAAACTAGAAACGTTATGAAACGATAATGCTCGTACTTTTTACTTGAATTTTGAAATTTTTAGATGTATGTAAAAAGAGTTGTGGGGTTCTATAGATCAGTTGTTGAATATAGGATCAGACCATTTCAACATGTTCTTCCAGAGGACCCGATAAAGATATCTAAGATGGAACGGGGAATTTCACAGACAATTAGTAATTTACTCACTTAAATTTGCGATAATTGACTTCGTCACAGATAGTCAAGGAAATCTTTGCTGCAAACGTTTACACGTTCAGCAATGTAGGAAAAAGTCTTAAGGTACGACGATGTTTGGAACGAGATTGTCTTCAGATGGATTGGTATGATGTCCTAGATCGTGGTCTTGCCACCTTTGCTTCCTGTTCGTCGAGCAGGATACAAACTCTATAAAGCAAATATAAGTGGAGTTGAATGATCAAGGGAAGGTTTGAGCTGAAGATAATTCTGGCTTGTGTTTAGGTCTTGGTCTTCTCGTTGAAATTCGAAAAAGAATAAAATCAACTACTGTGGAATCACTGTAAGACTGGCATACTAGTGGGCAATCTGCAAGGAGGACAGTCAAGTCTTGCGCGGAATGATTTTCAATGTAAAGACTCATAGTGCTGTCTTTGTAAAGCTGACACTTCTCTTGTGTACCAATTAAATACTGTTGCGTCCGAAGGTTGTGAGTTCGATTCTCGTCAGCTCCTTGTTAGTGCAGTTAATATTGTAATGTTCCATTTTTTAGAAATATATATATTAAAGTACCAGTGTCTGCTAAATGAATGCATACATGTGGCACTGACTAAGGCTTAAACCAAAACACATAAAAAGTTAATGAATTTCGCCTTAATCACCGGTGGTGTTTTGCTCCTGTTAGTAACGACTTAGAATACCCTTTATCAGACCTTTTTGTCGGAAGGGCACCTCAGTTTCAATGTAGTCTTATACGTCTGAGGGTTGTGTTTTTGATTTCCCTAGCTTTCTCTTCAATCCTGAAAGTAACAAGTTGAAATAGTATCCCTTGCCCTCTATAGGGGATGGTTATTTAAAAGAAGACAAGTATTAAACTATGTGTCTTTACAACGGATTGTCGACACTACCTTCTCCTTGGGTACACGGTGCGAGTAAAACTAATCATTTTCAAATGATATGTACTCTGTTGGAAAGTTAGGCAAACGACGTATAGGAAATGAACTGTAGAAAAACATAGTTGATTGTTTGGATTTCGAATTTAAAATGGTAGGCTGCTGTTGGAACAGTTTGTACATTGCCACTACAACCTTTTCAACTGCAACGCAAACGTAAGACTTTAACATACTTAGAAATGTCAAAGCTATGAACAGTACGCTGCTGAATTTGAAGCCACCACTGTTCTGAAACGTGTCTCCGTTAACAAGTGACAAAATTTGGAACACTCAATCTCCTCAGTACTAACAGTGACCTTTTCCTAACTACCTTTGAGAGGGAATTTTAGATTCCTTGCTTCCTTTCGTTAAGTTTTTATTTTTAAGATGATCCTTTATCATTGTATTTCTGAGTTGGCTTAAAACATTTCTTTCTAATTATTACCTGTGCTTTTTGTGTTTTAGAATTTGTACGTTATTTGTAATTTCAAGGAAGGGACACTTGTAAACCCAGCTTTTGGATTTGTAGGTCGCCGTTTTTAAGACATGAACTTGAAATGAAAAGCGAAATATAAAATAAGGCATTGTAAGCCTTTGAATGTTTTTCTTTAATTGGGACATACGTTACTACCATCAGTACGTTTATTTGTCAAGGTGTATTTTTTGGTTTCAGGTAAAACTAAACACCTGGTACAACTCTTTTAGAGAAGGTGCTTTGCAATGCCCGAGTGAACTGTGCCAAATGGAATTTGATCTGCCTGATTCTCTTGTTAAACATATTCGCAACTGCCCTGCGAAGGGGAAGTTGTTGGATATGATCTCGAAAGTTGGCACGCTGCCATGCATGTTGTGTAAGAAGTGGACTCCTATAATTAGGCACAGTCAACATTTTCGGACACGACATCGAGCGGTAAGACCTCTTTTGCATTTGGTAACAAAATATTGTATGTGTTAGACAATTACTAGTATTAAGTTGCTCATCCTTTCGCTTAGCTAGTCCACGAAAGCGACGTGGCTACAGAGGACACCACAACTAACGGGTACTAGAAGTTTCTTTGACTGTGTCATATCTACTATACAGTTATAATTTTTAACTGCAGGATCGTCATCTCCCGCCATCCTCGTAGGGACGTAGTTTTTTATCGTAATCACATCTGTAATGTAGTAAGACGAAGCATCGTCATAACTAATAAAAGGGCAATAAGTCGTCTTTTGGGACCACATGGTTGTTACGTAAACGCTCTAGTAGTGCCCAGACGTCCTCACAGTAGCTGAATTTAACAGCTGTGGTTGTCGTTACACACTTAAAAATTGCGTGTTGTTTAGGACTACGAGGGAGCTGAGTATCTCAACATTTGAGTATTCTCTTATTAAGCCAGGTGCTCTGCAATTATCGTACTGTTATTTTCCATTGGGGCGATAGATTTCCATAATGAATTGCGAATCGCTGACCTACTAAGGTGGGAACACTTTTTCTTTCTGCTATAAGTTAAAATGCATCCGTTTCCGCGTAATTGCGCCCCGCCAACGGACATCACAATCTGTGGCCACTCCAAGGTAGACTTCGTCTCTGCTTTTATGAAGCCTCTGAAACGAGACCACTGGTCAGTCATTTCGATAAATTGACTATTGCTGTCATTACTTAGTCCTTATTGTTATCTAGACAACAGAAAGCGTCCGCATTCTTTAATCGATTCGGAAATATGCATGGAATGCTAGGGGAAGTACTTTTGCAATTGGCGGAGGTAAAAGTAGATTACCTAAATCTGTTTAAGTTGAAATAGTCGTTGGAAAGGCGTTTGGTTTGCAGTCGCGATACCCGGGTTTGAAGCTCCGCTTGTCACAATCATAACTATACTTCTGAGCGTCACAATATCCACTTTGTTTGGTGAAAATTAACTACTGCTCAACTTTATACGATGGATAAAAACATGAACCGCGATTATAAGATAAAGAGTACCAGTTTTGATGAATGACATCTCTCCAAGAAGAACATTTTAAGTGTAATTTGTTAGCTAACTGCTCTCACATATTTCAATGGCTGGTAATAGGTTATACCCTCGCCAATTCATTCATGCATTTAAAAACTTATCTAAGAAACTATGCTGATCTCTTTCTTTGGTGTAGGTACATGCACGACTCATTAAATGTGAAAAGGGTTTGGAGGTTTTATGCTCGAACCACAAATGCCAGAGGAAGTTTTCAAATCCAAAAGATTACCTACAGCACGTTAGTACATGCTCGGCATCACCAACATACCGTAGATCGTACCAAGACACTTGTTCAAGTGATCCAGATCCCGGATATCAGCACCAGGTCTTTCCTAATCTTATAGACTTAATCAGTATCTCCCTTACCAGAGCTCCTTACAAAAATATTAAGGATAACTGGTTCATATTTGTAAAGCTTCATGCCCGTCTGGGTAGTTTTGATACCTATGTAACATTTTTAGTATCGCATTAGTTGTCAAGTGTAGCTGATTCCCATACAGGGATGTTGGAAAAGTGAGTTATGTTTTAGACCGAGTTCCCGTTGCCATATCTTGGTAATGGTCTTTTTCTTGTAGTGACAGGGTTTTGGACACGAAAAATGTTTGCAAATTCGCCTTTTTATCCATAGCCTTTGGCGGCCCCTTTGTAGTTTACATTTCTCATTTTTAATGTTATCGAGGCAAAACTGGATGAAAACACCTGTTCTACAGCAACTAAAAGATCAAACAGATGTTTAACGTATTGAATTTGCCTCACTTACTATCCTGTTTGACATTATGTATTTAAATCAGTAGTCTAAATGTCTGTATCAAACTGCATATTAGTGCTAGTGCTATTACTTCACTGTCTCTCCGACGTGAATAACGCATGACGTTCAACGATTTTCGTTTTGTTGTTTGATCCCAGGATCTGGTAGCCGTTCACTCTGAAATCGAGGTCTCGGACATTTCTGGTGATCCAAGTAGGCCTTTCACTGAAAAGCACCCAGTCCTAGCAAGTATAAGGCGTGTCACGAAAAGCAATCGACGACGTCGTGGTAGCCACCAGTCTTCCCACCGGCTTAGGACAACAAAGGATAGGATCAAAGAAAAAAAGATCAGATCTGTCTCTTTTTCGGTGCCACTAGAGGATGAAACATTCACTACATCGTTGGAAGGACCAGACAGTGATAGTAAGCATGATAATGAGTGTACGGAATCTAAAAGGAAGAAAAGTCGAAGCTATATAAGGCAATCTGTAAATACATCAGATTCAGACTCCACCTATTTGGCATATTCTGAGGATAAGGTAACAAACACGTCCGATGTCTGTCACATCAAAAGCAAAGAGAAAGATAGATTAGTTTCTGATAAGGCAACCTTGCCTATATCGCAGACCATTTCAAATATACCAGAAGTGCTGAATGTAGAAAGTGAGGAATCGTTTGATATTCCCAAGAGTCAAAATGACTGTGGCTTGTCTTGTGCACAAGTTGGACAAAAGAAAATAGATTTTGAGGCCTCCTTTCCTACTCCATGTGAATTGGCGAATAAGGCACCAAAGAGAAGAAGAAAGTGTGCAAGCAAAGAAAAAGGACAGTTGATAGTCTCTTTTGGGACAAAATTTAGACGTAGAACGACACAGGTGCTTGAGTCTGTTCAAAAGGAGAAAGTACATAATCTAGAAGAAAAAGAAGGAAAACAAGCTTTAGAAGCCGATGCTCATCTTGATTCCCATGACGTGTCTAGTAGTATGTCTTTTGTTGCAGTTCCTAAATCAAATGGAAAGGAAGAAGATAAATTTAATGGGACAACAGTGTTGCCACTGTCTAAAGATAAAACGAAAGAGGAAACTACATCAACAGAAGATACTACGGAATGCCGCAGACTATGCACTAGAAGCATGGGGAAGCTGATAGACAGTATTCCAAAGAAAGACGATACATGGGAGCATAAGATCAAGAGAACAGAGACATTAAGCGGATGGACAAAAACTACCTCTGAATCGGAAACGGTTGAACTTGAAACTCCAGTTACGACAAAAAGACGACGATCGACAAGGCTAAGGCAAAGGTTGACTTTAAAAGACACGACAATCGAGTGCTTGACATCAGAAGCTGGCTCTAGCACTAATTCACGAAGAGATTCTGAAAGAAGGCGTTCAGATATCGGAAAAGTGAAGTCATTGTTTTCCAACAAGGACACAAAGCCTGTGACGAAGAGCCATAAGCAGGGCGATTTCGGAACACCCCGGAAGCTTATTTCTGACACATCTTCGTCTGTAGAGGAAGTAGTAGATTCAAAGAAGAAATCTAGCAGCCACATCCGAGAGAGTAAACATGATGTGCAAAAATCGCAGCATCGTAATGTGATCAAAGATGACAGTGAAGCAAAAACAAAGGAAGGTATGTTAAGAAACACCAACCAAATCTATGATGAAATGATGAGTGATATAGAGACAAAGGCAACTCAGGGAAATCAAGAGGAAGAAAACCCTGCTGATACAGAAAAAAAGGAAATGAAGTCACACAATGAGCATTTTGCTGACCATATATCTAGTACTGATAATATTTCTAAGACACAGGTACAGGTCATCGCCACTGCAAAGTCAGGTATCAGTCGTCCTAATGAAGACATTGTAGGTGATGCTATATTGAGTTCTCACTCTTTAGTCAGCGAGCCCCAAAGCCATTGCGAACTGACTGGAAGAGAGGAGATGATAAACGGACCAGAGAATGTTTGTCGAGATCTTCCTACTGATTCCGCTCAACATGTGGATACAGCCATAAGCTTAGTCAATGTTGACCTGGGGGAACCCGACAGTGTTGTAGTCCTTCAAAATAAGCCACTCAAGAACTTGAAAGAAAGAGGTCGAAAAGACAGGGATGGTGATGGGCAAGCAAAATGCTTTGATTCTGATGTAGATGTGGAAAATGCTCATTTTTCCTTAGACAAAAGTGGTGGCAAGGTGGAGGAATGTAGGAAAGAAACACTAGCTGAGAATGAGTCTCTCGGTACCAATAGCCACGAACGTAGCGAAGTCAAAAAAGACGATAGTGTAACAGAGGTCAGTGATTTGAAGGTAGACACAGAAGATGTTTGTCGTGTCGTAGATACAACATTGAATGAAAGCACTGTTAAGGAGGTCGAGTCCAAGAATGATACATCAGTTCAGGTTGAGTTCCACAAAAGCCAAAGACATCGGCAAGAGCAAGAGAACTGCAACTTAACAGAAATAATTAATTCTGAGGCAGAAAATAAAAGTACTCCTTGTGCTATGGACGCAAAATTAAATGAAGATAGGGTTAGCCCCACTGAGTCCAATGAAGATATAGCGGTTATCGATAGGTCGGTCGAAAGCCCTATTGAAAAGTGTAGGGATGTCAGTGCAGTTAGTCCGGTCAAGCACATTAATTCTGATTTGTGTAACTATTGTGATACGCAAGATACACATACAAGTACACAAGATACGCACACAGGTACAGCCCAATGTAATGAGAGCCTGTTTGTACTTCAGAAAGAAACCTTAATCGAAGGTCCTGAAATGAAACCGGAAAAGAAGCTTACCAAGGCAGATAAAAAGGTTACAAATGAGCTATTTGCTACTTATGCAAAAAATGGAAGAAACAATAGGGATAATGCAGGACGTGAGAACGTAGAAGCAAACAAAATTTGTAGCTCAGAATGCTCGCTAGCGGTTAAAACTTCACCATATTCGCAGAAACTAATTCGATGTAGGGAGACAAACGTTCCGCCGGAGTCGGTAGAGACCAAAGGAGAACACTCGGATGATGGAAGCAGTACCGTATATGTAAAAGGTGTCTCACAAGAGCAAAACACCCAAGACTGCGTCGCTTCCCAGGCAAACGAAGAAGGTGACGGTGCTAAAGATCTCATGTTTCACGTATACACTCCACAAGACAAGAGAGGACGCTCAAAATGTAGCACCGTCCAAGTTACTGTTGAACGCGAACATCTAGGTATGAACGTCTTAGATGGGACTGAAATTCAAATGGACAAAGATTGCACTCAAATAAATGACTTAGGTAGCAGTGTGAGTGATAAGTACCCAAGGAAAACTGGAAGAAAAAGAAAACAACCGTTGATAACCAGTACGCCAAAACGATCGAGACCAATTTCCATTACTGAAGGCGCGACTGAACTTGTAAATAGTAGGAGTGACATCGAGGAAGTAAAAACACATGACAAGGCCTATGAGAAGAGTATCAAAAGTAGAAAAGGTCGTAAAAGCAGGGTTTGTGAAATAACAGATATTTCTACGGAAGCAACCATGTCGGAGAACGTCAGTACTGTCTCGGAGAATTTAAACGGTTCAGTTGAGCCTGATGCGTCAGATTTAATCAGAGATAATATGACATCTCGTGATCTTTCATTGCTGAAAGGAGCATACGTCCAAGAGACAGAAAGGGAAAATATAATAACTGAGAAAGCGAATGAAGAGAACGTAAGTGTTCATTCACCATCGAAACCGAGGGTGCGTAATGATTCTGTTGTGACTCAACAACTTCCACAAAGAGCTACAAGATCAAAAAGGAACAGAATTATCAATGATACTTCCTCCTCTTCATTCAATGACGGAATAGATGGATCTAATACGCCTAAAATCGCTGCAATAAATGAAGGAACTCCTTTCAAATTGGACGAAGACATTGTTAAAAGAAAACGTGGTGGAAGGCGAGTTCGGATTAAGGTTCAAGAGAGTGGGGAAGAAGAGACCACTGTAGTTACGGATGTACCGCATTCTGATGTACCAAGCAGTGTACGTGAGGATGCTTCAGTTACTACAGAACCTGTTTGCGAGCAAAGAAAACTCCTAATCAAAAAAAGACCTAATCAAAAAGAGTCTAAATCCACGGAATTATCCAAAAGAGGACAAAAAAGGAAGAATAAACGAAATCTTAGAGTCGAAGACGCTGTTATTGTGGAGACGGTTGCGGCTGATAAAATTAGTCAAGGCTCTATCGAAGCAAACATTGTAACTAACACTCTTATAAATGAAAGTCAGGCTGCTACTTTATCTTTACCTTTGTCAGCTGCACCATCGAAAGCGAACCCCAAAGGGAAAAGAGCTTCTGCTAAAAGCAAAAACAAATCTAAAAGGGACATTTTATGGGAAACCGTAGATCAAACGAGAGAGTTTCTTGATGAAACTGTGCTCGATTGTGAAGTTAGCAACGGAAATATAGAAGGTGATGAAGGACTCAATCTGACCGAGAAAACTGTTGATGCAGATGAAGCTCGACAACCTTCAGATACCGTATCGAAGGCCCGAAGGGGATCTGTAAAAGCGCCAACCAAAAAGAAGAGGAAATCTCGAAAGGACATCTCGTCAGAAACCGTCGATGAGACGAGAGACTTTCGTGATGAAACTGTGTTGCATTGTGAAGTTAACAACGGAAATATAGAAGGTGATGAAGGACTCAATCTGACCGAGAAAACTGTTGATGCTGATGAAGGTCGACAACCTTCAGATACCGTATCGAAGGCCCGAAGGGGATCTGTAAAAGCGCCTACCAAAAACAAGAGGAAGTCTAAAAAGGACATCTCGTCAGAAACCGTCGATGAGACGAGAGACTTTCGTGATGAAACTGTGTCGCATTGTGAAGTTAACAACGGAAATATAGAAGGTGATGAAGGACTCAATTTGATGGAGAAAACTGCTGATGCATATGAAGCTCGTCTGCCTTCAGATACCGTGTCGAAGGTCCAAAGGAGATCCATGAAAACGCCTGCCAAAAAGAAGAGGAAATCTAAAAAGGACATCTCGTTAGAAACCGTCAATGAGACGAAAGACTTTCGTGACGAAACGGTGCTGCATTGTGAAGATAACAACGGAAATATAGAAGGTGATGAAGGACTCAATCTGACCGAGAAAACTGTTGATGCAGATGAAGCTCGACCACTTTCAGATACCGTATCGAAGGCCCGAAGGAGATCTGTAAAAGCGCCAACCAAAAAGAAGAGGAAATCTAAAAAGGACATCTCGTCAGAAACCGTCGATGAGACGAGAGACTTTCGTGATGAAACTGTGTTGCATTGTGAAGTTAACAACGGAAATATAGAAGGTGATGAAGGACTCAATTTGATCGAGAAAACTGCTGATGCATATGAAGCTCGTCTGCCTTCAGATACCGTATCGAAGGTCCAAAGGAGATCCATGAAAACGCCTACCAAAAAGAAGAGGAAATCTAAAAAGGACATCTCGTCAGAAACCGTCGATGAGGCAAGAGACTTTCCTGATGATACAGTACCGCATTCTGAAGTTAAAAAAAAAGATCTTGGACATGACGAAGAATTTAATTTACTAGTTTGTAACGAGAAGGGAGGGGGCCATTATGGAAAACCCAGTAGCATAAGACAAACAGAAAGTAGAAGGAAACGTAGACTGGAAAAATCCGTTGATGAGTCCAAAATGTTATCGGATGATGTTAGTGAAGTATCAGGCGTATCTCAATCGCCTGATGTTCCTTTTGCAGCTAATGATACGACTGACTACAATGCTGATAGTGACGAATCGGCACAGAGAAAGCGTGGGAGGAAAAAAAAAAGAAAAGGTGCGACGAAACGTGCCTCGTTGCAGCACAAAGCGTCCATTTTAGAGCAGTTAGAGAAGTCAGAAGAATTAAAGGTACATATATTAATAGTTTAGACTTGGATGATTGTCTGTTAGTTGGCTATGTACGTATGCAAAAATATATTTACTATGCGATAGTTTCATACAACCCATATGCTAGGTATAATGCGATCCTAATAACACCTTGTGACACCTGACGGCTAGATTCCCCAGGCTCTTTTTGCTTTCAAACTACTTTCACAGCTGCCAAGAATTTTAAATCCAAAATCATGTATTGCGTTGTTCGATCCTCCACTTCTACTGTGTATGGGAGATGAATTTTGGTGGTCACTAGGTATATGTTAGGTAATATTTATATGTTGTAGCATGAAAAACTGTGACCTGCAACATGAATCTTTGTTTGCTTAGTAACACAACTAAACGTATAACAGAAGAGTTGCAGTCATGGATTACCTAAACGTCGAATCGTAGATAGGAGTTTGTGACTGCAAGCTGTATACCTTTTGTGCTGATGCAATAGCATTCGGATAGCTCTGGGTCTAAACTTGGAATAGAAATACTTTCAAGGTATAAAAATGCCTGATTTGTGATCGAAAGTGCCTGCCTAAAAATCATTAGTAACTACTGATAATTTTAAGTCTTGTATAAAGTTTATTTTCCATTCCTCTCTTTATTTTCCAGGTGATTCCCAATATGCTGTTTAAACCATGTATTATCTATCTTCCTTGAATTTATTCCCCCTGTCCCTCTAACTTTCCTTTTATCATTCGTTTTCCTCATAGATTATCTGCGATTTGTACATTTCCGACGTTATCTCTGTTGTCTAATACATTCTGTGTTGGCCTTTTCTTTAGTCTTTACTATCATCCAGTACATTTGAGCTTTAAATCTGGTCTTTTAGTCAGATTTATAATGCAATACTCCTTCTGTTTGAACAGACCCTGTGTGAATGATAGGACATGGCTTACACACGAGATTATTCAGTATATTGCTAATAAGGGAAACATCTATCAAGGAGAGATTTATACGATTAAACCTAGTGTACTAATTGGATGTCCCACTTATTCACCGCCCGACTTAATGATTTTTCTGGGTAGCCATCAAAGAAAACTGGCTTCCACCCCCTCCCAATTGAGTTAAACGACATAGCTCGCCTGTTTGCTTTGGGCATGGCACGTAGTTTGACCGTTAGCTAGTTCTGTAAGCGCCCACTTAATACAGACTTAAAGGATGTACTAGTGTAAGCGAGTGAATGTGGCGCTGATCTCACTGGATTGTCAGAGGCAGACAGAAAAGCCATCATACTACAAGTGAAAATCATTACTGGATTTGTTGGAGCAGTTTGGAGATAGTTGTATGATGATTTGATTCAACAACCGATTTATCCTTCGTCATCGATCGGAACCAAGCTCTGTTAGCATTGTTGTTCTTTTGTCGATGTGCACACGGCTAGCTCGTGAGGTCGTGAGACCGAACGTACTGTCGTTTTCGAGTTTGACTCTCAAGTGAAATAGAAATTTATGGAATTCTCATCCATCCCTGCCTCTTAATACCCAAATGGCTTTGACAACCGTGACACAAAGTTGCCTGTTTCGCGAGTCCCAAGACTGTAGCAATACTGTTTCTTAACGATCCTTTGTACTTACAATCTGCTTAAGGCTCAGTGACTCAGCTGTCGTAGTTCAGGAAGTAACCAAATCAAAGCCCGAGCGACCCTGTTTATTTTTGTCGAACGGTAACTGAATAGGTGTTATCAAGCTCTCTGTATATTCGAGCAAATGAAATCATTGAATGGCCTCTCTCGCATTTTGTTCATTATGATTTTAAGCGGATCCGAGCTTACGTTGATTTCTCGCAAGATCGCTAGGATTCTAGTGAGAGTTTGATATAATATATTACAGATTAATATTATTTTTGAAAACTGTATACTTTCGTTGTTCGTTATTTGATTTACCGACATCTCTGAATCATTGTTTCTCATAGAATGCATACCAGGAGTGGTGGAATGAATTTAGTCAGGCAAAGTTCAAGTGCGCCAACCAAGATTGTGGCCAAGAATTCATCTCTTGCCGTTTATTATTTAGTCACATGAGAAAATGCACTGTAGGTATTCTTACACAAGTCGTGAAGGAAAAAGGAGAGATACCATGCTTCGTCTGTAAAAGAACAGAGCAGTTACCGCGACTCCTTACCCACGTACGAGCCATGCATCACTCGGTATGTTGATTTTGGTTTATTTTTTAATTAGGTTTACTAAGGTAAGTCTATCTCTATCCTGCTTGGAGTCATTTTCAAATTATTTATCCATGTGAAGTAAAGACAGTACTCCGTTTGAAAAATTGTTTATGTAGGTACTACTCTACTTTTTAAAGTTTGGATGCACTGTCACAGGTGCAAACATCTAGCACCAAGAATTATTTCTGGATTCTCCACATTTAAGAAATTTATTCTTGTTTTCCCGACACAGGAACTGTGTATGTCTAGAGCGAATCCGTTTAGCATTTTAAGTACTTGACTATCTTTCAAATTTTAATGTTTTTCCAGGGGTTTTTTTGTTGGTCTTTTCGATGTCAAGGTAACTCAAAAACATATGAATGGATTTTGACGAAATTGTGAGGAAGTGTCCGACCTAGGATAAGAAACACAAGATTAAATTTTGAGGTTGATCCGTACCAAATCCTGGAATCTGGGTCACTTTTTGGATGACTATACCTTCATAAAACTACGGCTAGTGCGGAAGCCTTTGTGGGGATAACACAGTTACCATATTTGGTTATATCTTTATGAAACCACAACTAATAAGGAAAATGGGGAAAATCCCTCTCAAATGAGATCTGTTACACAAACTCATTTGAATATTTATGCTGGCCTGGCGGAGGTATGCGCTTTCGGAGCGCTTCTAGTTATCATTGTGTAGGTCCCAGTCACAGGAATGTGAAAATATCAAACAATTGTCTCTTAGAAGACGTAAGTGTTCATTAGTGTACGGATAGTTAATAGAGGATAGTTATTTAAGTTGGCAATTTTCAAAGGAATAGGATCTTGTTCGAACAAATCCAAGTCACGTGACAATAAAGGTGAAGACATGGAGACAGTTGTTCGTTTTACTCTTTGGTGTTTTGTGGTTTACTCTTTAATGTCTTGCTATATATCTGCATGTATGCTACTTTATATCTGCATGTATGCTACTATATATCTGCATGTATGCTAAAATATATCTGCATGTATGCTACTATATATCTGCATGTATGCTACTATACGCATTAATTGTGTTGCTGCCAGGGAATGGTTAGCCATGATTTGTCTTCTCCGTTTGCCTATTTAAGCCATTTGTATTGCTTATTCTTTTATTGAGCAAAGCATGCCAGTGTAGAACACAGGCAGCAACATACGAGTCACAAGATAAATGGACAAGCACTTGTTGCAAATTTGCACTCATACCGTTGTGAACAGTGACCTCCCAAGAGCAAATATGCATCAAGGAAAAAGAAATACCAGGTATCCTAGCATCATAGTATGTCCCTACATGCTAACACATCTGCTATCCCTGCAAAGAGAGAAGAAAAATTTCTCTAAACCTGTATTAGTATATTTGCACACAACGCAAAACAGTGATTCATGGCCAAGACAGCATGTGCTTGACATAGGTCTCAAAATCGTAAAGCACTAAACTTAACGTATAGCACACATAGACACTTACAAGCAGCAAATCCGAAATATGAATCAGGTAAGGTTGCAAAGAATGTAGTCAAAACGTGCTACGTAGTTGCAGTAGCAGTAGTAGAAGTAGTAGTAGTAGTAGTAGTAGTAGTAGTAGTACTAGTAGTAGTAGCAGCAGTAGTAGTAGTAGTAGTAGTAGTAGTAGTAGTAGTAGTAGTAGTAGTAGCAGCAGTAGTAGTGGTAGTAGCAGCAGCAGCAGCTTTAGTAGTAGTAGTAGTAGTAGTAGTAGTAGTAGTAGTAGTAGTAGCAGCAGCATTAGTAGTAGTAGTAGTAGTAGTAGTAGTAGCAGTAGTAGTGGCAGCAGCAGCAGTAGTAGTAGTAGCAGCAGTAGCAGTAGTAGTAGTAGTAGCAGCAGTAGTAGTAGTAACAGTAGTAGTAGTAGTAATAATAATAATAATAATGTGTAAACTCAATTTATTTCTTTATGACATTAAAATACAATTTCAAGTCTCACTTTACAG
>JANTCA010019217.1:0-46460 GCA_024741275.1 Chironex yamaguchii
ATAAGTGACCCCCCCCCCCCCAAAAAAAAAAAAACAAACAAAAAAAAGCAACAAACAATAGTGAACAGTGCAATATGTTAAAGAAACAGACGAGTTGAATGAGAAAGTAAAGAGACGACGTGATAAATGGCTAAAAATACTAAACTTTTTCATCAGATTTCTAAATCACCTAGTCTTTGATATACAGTTCCCTAGGATTTAACGATTACATTTCTTACTAAGGATATTCTACATAACATCGGTTCTAAAACAGCATAGCATTTCTGGATAATTTGTTCAAAGCCAAGCAGGACAATCCGATGTTTGCGATCGTCATTGTCTATAAGCTTTGTCCCTAACCCGTGACGAAAGACTGAATTTTAGACGTCGTAATAAAGAAGCATAAGTCGTGACATGTTGTCTGTTTACGCGACTATTTAAGTGACACTAATTAATTCTGCAAACAGAAAATTGCATCCAATAACTACATAAGGACTGAAATTATAAAAGTATTGGAAATCCATTAACTTGCTATATCACTGTTAATACTAACAAGCATCCCTTTGTTGAAAATGAAATGTTCATTGCCTAATTCTAAGAACATCAGCGTTTGTCTCTTGCTGTTAACAAGAAGTTTCTGGGCTTAATTTACAATTCGAGATAAGATCATTTGTACTTAGTACTTGTAAGGTGTCAAGACATTTACTTGTTTCGCCTAAGTTGTTCAAAAACTCAGGAAAGACCTGTGGTTTGTATCCCAAAAACACGTCCTCTTTTGTATCCGTTGTGAAATGGAATTCAGTTATAATTATTCGTGGACCTCTTCTTGGGCTTAATTCGGCTTTCGTCGTAGTGCTTTTCAAGGCAGTAAATTTAAAAATTGAATCTTCTAGACAAAATGGCATTTGCAGTCCCTTATAATCATTTTGGTCATCCTCATCTGATCCTGAGGGTTCACTAACACTGTTATCGTAAATTGGGTCGTGAATTACATCGATGATTGTCCCTCGTCTTCTTCTTGTATCATATTGCACCCCTTTTAGATCTTGTGTTGTTGTTCGATCGTCCCGCAAACGTGCGCCTGATGACGGGAGACAAAGACCACCATAGATGAATGGATTCATACACGTACTCATACACAGAAACACAGTTGTCACTAAGTGATATTTCGTGGATGTTGTATCAAGGTCTTCCTCTGCTGTCGAAATGGTTAGGATCCTATCCGGAAGTATTAAAACTGTAAGCGTTAAAATGATACACGAAAACTGCTTGCATGCTGATATTGTTTGTTGGCGTCTCTTTAGGGCAAGTTCATTGAGATAATCTTTTTCATCCTCTCCGACGAATATTGAACTGATGGATCGCACTGTTTGTTTTGCTCTTTCTGAAAACGAAGTAATTCGAGATGCAACACTGCTTGATCTTTCTATCATTGGGAAATCTTTTGGCTCGGAAGCCGATTTGATGATCCTTTTTGACATTTCTATAGTCCGGCTGTTTTCAGCCACTATTGAAATTAATGCTTTAAACTGCAGGACAATTACCAATGGAAATGGAACTGCCACCTGACAAACAAATAATACATAGACATAGATTCTGCAAGCTAAAGAACAATCTATGCCTTTGCAATCACCGTTTTGTGTTCCTTGAAGAATTATAAATGGCAATGATGACACCAGTGACACACCATGTAAAGTAACGAGTCGTATCAGTCCATCTCTTTTATTAACCTTGTACTGAAATGGTCTTGTCATGGCCTTAAATTTATCAACAGAAAATATCGAAGTTGTAAACACTGAACAAGAAAACATGTAAATATTGACTCCATATAATATGCTCAGAGCTTTGTATGGGACAGGTCTTGCAAGCTCATAGTGCGAAGAACCTGAAACATCGAGGCTGATTGTGCTTAATAGAAAAACAGTGTCTGCAAATATAAGGTTGAATGCAAGAATGTTAGTCGAGGACGAACGCTTCCATCCTGTAATCAGCTTAAAAAGAGCAGCTCCATTAATAAGTAGTCCTAACAAAGCCAAAAAACTGAAAATTAGAATACGTGATAAAAGCCCTTCATCGTCTCTCATGATGCTTACAAAATGCCTTCCAGCTGTCTTTACAAATAAGATTGATCAAAGCATCTGTTCGCCACACACTGTCTTTCTCTAAAGCACCGATCTATTATCGAAGAATTTGAAACATTCTGCTTTCGTCCAGTTTGGTGAATCAATAATATTTCGTTGAATAAGATGTTTTGACGTTGGATTCGCTCAAGCAAAAACAAAATTACGATGACAGTAAACGAAAACAGTAAATGTCATGCGACTTCTGTAACTGGAGCAATAAAATACTTCTTTTGATCTTGTAGCTGTTAAGTTAATCCGTTGCATTATCAGTATCTGACCTTTCTCACATTTATCAGCTAATGATGGTTGACACAATATGTAGCTTTTTGATCTACCTTTGGGGATTAGACCATATACTTAAATCTCCAAATCGAAAATTATAAGCACTAAATCTCATTAAATGTCGTAATCACGTCGGGTATCAAGATTACTGAATATTATTGCTTGAAATAAAATTCTTCCGTGCCACACGCGAGCCGTATCTAAGGAACATCCAATCGGTATCAAGAACAGTCGAAGATGTCTTATCTTCAAGATCAGCTGTAAAAAACCTGTGATCAAATACTCCACTTCCCTTTTGGCATTGCTTAATGTTGAGCCTCGTGGATGACGTTAGGATACGCTATTTATTATCAGGCAACATATGAGCGTCAGTACCAAGCGAGTAGAAAAACTATAAATGTCTAGCTGAGCAAGTTTTGTTGACTTGAAAATAGCATGGAAAACATAAAAACGAGCTTTACAATAAAAATTTGTGGGAATAATACAAACACAGCAACAAACAAAAGATCTGGGAGGCTTCCTGTGGAGAGAACTGATCCTGTTTTGTGCTTTACGACGGTAAACTACCCGCGTTGAAATGCTTTCTCTTACTTTACTACACTGATTAATAATATCCTGTTTTGCCAAAAAGTATAGCATTAAAGCGGAAAGAATATGCAGACTAGGACTGACACGTTTATCACCCTTTCCTCTTTAGGCACTTTGCATGAAAGCCTGATTTGAAAAGCGCTTGTCTGTATTTGCCAATCTTATTAACTTCTAGCATTAAAGATGTCCTGTTTTTCGTAAAAACACCTCTTCTTTCCATTACTTGGCATCCCATGATTTTACATGTAGAATGCGACGCAATATTCGTGATACAGAACAGTACGGTTTTTATATATTATTTGATCAGCACTTGATCTGACTTTGGTTTCACGTAAGCAGCAAGTAATTGGTTTCCAAGAAGTAACACCACCTGTAGGTACCACCATATCATGGACAGCCAAATAGATATCTGAGCTGCCATGCAATAAGCAGGCACGAGAATTTTTGCCTTAAGAGATGCTTGATTCAAGTGATGTGCAAAAACCTTCAAATAATCTTCATTTTGATAATTCTTTGTATATCTAAGATAATACCATCAGACCTTTCCTAGAGTATTGTTGCCATATTTTGGCTTTTTTGCCAAATTAACTGAAACTATAGACCGCTGAGTTGTAAGAACCATTGGCGTCTCACATTCTTACCAACTAGAGCCTCTGAGTCATTGATTGGATGCTGCATCTCTGTATCTGTTCTACAAAACCATCAGTTGATATGAGATGAGAAACTTAAATGTCTTGTACGTCCTGTCAAGGTGTTTGCTTGTGGTACTCGTATCTTTGCTCGGGCAGCAAAGTCCTGGAAAATTTTTAGTCTTGGAAACTTTCTGCTCTTTGAAACTTTCATCCACTACGAATAGTTAGCTTTTTACATTTGCATGAGCTGCAGCCTTTGAGCATTGATGAGATGCTGAGTCCCTGTGACTGTTATACAAACACTGCTGCTATCATTGAGATGAAGAACTTAGCTCTCAAGTAAGTCTTGGTAAGTTGTTTGGTTGTGGTATTCGTTTCTTTCCTTGGCCCTCAAAAGTCCTGCAGTCCTCTGTCTCCATCATCTTCTTTTCGTGTTCGTCTGTTCTCGAGAGCTTTCATTCTTCCTCATTCTTTTGAGATAGATATGACCTTCGGTGCTTCCAGTCTTGTGTCAACAAATGCTTACGTCCTTAGTCCAGACACCGTAATGGCTTAAACAGTGGGTTGGGGAGAAACTAGGATTTATTGTCAGTCTTTTGTAGATAATAACTGCTTATTTGTTGTCGTTACAAACACTCGCAGTTATTAATAGTTTATGACAAAAGTGCTGTGCTGCAACTTACTATGATTATGAGCTATAATGTATACTTTCGTCTTGATGTAATGGAGGTGTTCATACAATCTTAACTTTGCAATTAGTATGATGTTTCATTTCGAGTGATTGCGAGTACATGTATCCAATTAATCCTGCTTTGAACATTGCATGAAACAAGAGATTTACACAGCGTTGTAAAGGCACCCTAAAACCGTAATGAAGATATTCAATATTGAAATATCTTGTAACAATATCGGTAACTGGTTTTAAGCGTATCCTTACTTGAGCTACGTTCTATAAGGTAGAGAGGACAAGACATTCACATTTGATTTTCTGGTGCAATACAAGGGAAGTTAAAACAGTCTCAAACAGTATCGGTAGTAGTATCACAATTAATAACTTCGTCTTCCTACCTGTCTGTTTATGAAAGTACTGCTATCTAACTGTTCATCTGTAAAAGTTACATTGATCATGCGTCAAGTTAAAGTAGTTCATTTCATTAATGAGCCAATTGGAACCTCTCATCAGTCGTTTGTGAAGAGAAAACTTAAAAGGAGAAAAGTCAGATAAAAGTTATTGGAGACAATATATAAGTTCAGAAATAAAAAGAGTATGAAGGAGAGAAAGTTTCAAAAGCTACGTAAAGACAGCATTAGTCGAAAACGTTTACAAGAAAACACATTACATGAGGTGATACCGCGTCGGAAATTCCTGCAGCTTTAAGAATTGAAGGTGACTTCTGAAATTCATTTTGCAAATTTGATACGAACAGTAGGCAGGGGTGACAAAATTGACAAAACAGTATCACTTTTATGAATGGTCTTAGATAATAAGGAATAATATACTGTATTTGTACCGAGCAATTGTCGTCATGGACGGCACAAAAATGTAGTGTATTGGGTTTGCTATGTAAGCAATATGATGTGTAACCTTAACCTTTCGACCTGCAAGGTCATGGACGGCGTTAGTGACAGCCGATCAGCGATATTTCGTAACGTCAAAATATGGAAATTTACGTCCGTTTGGAATACCTAGGCTGATTACGCGACAAACAATTTTGTCCACATTTTCTCAAATGATGGAAAGAGAGCATCTAATGCAATATCATTAAAAACAGCCCAAATTTGCAATGCTTGCAACACTGATTTATGAAGCGAATGAAAATGTTTACTTTACCACAGAAACTAGCCAGGGATAAGATACGGAGAAGTTTTATTCAGCTAAAATTATCAAACAATCCCATGTATTGTCGTTGATCGTAATCGAGAGAAGAGAATAGTTATTCATCAAGACAGAATGGAAGAAAGTTATCCCTACGTTAATACTATAACCTATTATTTCGAGAGTTCAAATCGAAGAGTTTTGTCTTCCTTGAAGAAACTTACAGATATACATAATTAACGCTTTTAGATGTTAAACCTATGAAATGTCCGTTTGTGTCAATTACGTGAAAAATGTTGGCTGGCAAACATACAGGGAGAACCTGCCTTGGCAATGATCCATTTTAATGCTGCTGAGAGGAAGCACTGGAGTCGTTGAAGGTGCATTTAGTGTCGATGAAGACCGTATCTTTGTCTCATTATTAAGACAAAATAAGAAAATTGCTTATACTTAAGTTATTATGGAATGCATCAAATGTTCACCGAGAGTAAAACTGGTTGTTATTCCTGGTATCACTTGTAATCAGGATGGAAAATACCGAGAGATGGTAAAAATATTGTTAAGTACTGAATGACTGAGACGGCCTATCGCAAGACGGTTTTGCCACTTTGTGAACCAAATCATAAATTCGTTAGCGGTCATGACAACTAGTGTTACATGATTAATACGTCTGATAGAGGGCTTTCACCTGAAAGCATATTGTTGCCTGCTAGCGAAAGAAAATGATATAATTACTTATCTGTAACCGTAATTAAACAGATTGTTGACTACAACCGGCTGTAAAATCGCTTTGTTTTTTCTGCTCTGCTCCAATTTATGTCGTAATCTTTGATAATTTGTCATGGGCAAAAAGATTTGAATTCTTTGTTTTATAATAAGCTTACTTGTTATGAATTAATAAAGTGTAAGCCGCCAGAGAAAGAGTAAGATAATAATTACCGATTGTGCCGGAAACGCGAAAGAAAATGTAATTTCTTGTCCTTACCTTTGCCCTTCTGTAGTTTTAAAATTGGAGTTAAGTGCTGGACATTTGTGTTATTGTTTATTAAGGGACCGTTGAAACACTTCAAACAAGGATTATAATACCAATTAACAACATTGAAGAAAGGGCATCATAAAAATATTTCAAACACGTAGGTGTGCAAAGATAACTTATTAAAGCTTAAGGAGTCTGAATTAAACACAAACAAGTATCATTACAACAACTTGTGCATATCGGTTTTCTTTTTGAGTGACATAAGTATCCACTGTCCTTACATTTTCATAAAAATGTTGCCAAGTTTCTCTCGACTTATAAAGCCAATAATATCAATTTTTCTTTCCAGTGACAAAGTTGTTTGGTCTAATGTGAATTCTATTCGTAGGAAATCTTTTCAAACTCACAGGTCAGTTGCCTGAATGTCATGTACAAGGGATCCCTTATCTACGTTTGCCATCTATCAACAGCCGGAAATTTTTAAAGCATGAAGTGATGCATTACCTCCCACTCGAAGAGATTGGTCTTTGTTTGTCTGGACAGCAAGGTTGATTTCATTTCATAACTGTCCCAGAGTGATTTTTAACTTTAACGCTGGAAATATTGATTAAAGTCGATCTTACCAATTCTTCCACTCTTACATGAGTCCTAAAACTCGAGATCATGAAATTTTGGTGCAACCGTTCTTAAGAAAACGTTGCTTGACACCGTACTTATGTAACTAATCATAATTTCCAATGTCAATTCTCTTTGCTACTTAATTTTGAGTTTTAATAAAAGCAGAAAAAATATCTTTTACTGGTTTCAAAAACCTCTTGATAACAATTTTCAGGAAGTGCTAGAAGGAGTTGTAATTACAAAGTTGTGTTTGTCGATTATAAATATATTAAATTCTTTAAAAAAGGTGTATCATCTGTTTAACTCGTCTTTGAAAACACGTCTGTCAGCTTTGGATTGTTCCAAACACTTTTCGATAATACTTTTCGTCGCACATATTTTCTTCTTGGCGTCGTCGGGTTTAATGTTTTATGCAAACGAACAAAACAGTTACACGACACTAAGACAAAAAATTTGAACAATATTTCTTGGTACATAACTTGAAAATCGCCTTGACGATTTGCGACATTGCGCAAAAGGTACTCGAAAGCCTTCTTTGTCAGACTTATCGGAGTATGAATCATTAGAAAGAAAAGTATAGATATTTGGTAGCCTTTTATATGAAAAATGTATCGAAACTAGCCAATCATAAACAAAAAGGAAGAAAGACAAAAAGAAAACAAAAAAACATAGTGTTATTGGAGGAGACCAAGTGAAACAGCAAACTCTTTGTACCTACATTGTCTTGGTTTTCCTGTTTTAATGTGGACAAACTCGAATACCCTACGACTGAAGGATGATCTAGCTATGCAAATAATCCTTTTCGACGTTTCATACTCTGAAGAATGTCAGACGAAAATAGCTTTTAAATATGTTTTCATCGCAATTTCGCAAATGTGCAAGGTGAAGCACAAGTTTTTGAAGACGTCATATATTGTTTTGGAATGTGTTTTTTGCAGCTTATGAGAATAATGAACCATTTACTGCAGTCAATTAGAAGTACCCACTAAACGGTAGTAACTCTTAAAATACCTGTAAATGGTAATGTTATCACACTAAATTTGACTATTTGGTAGCCATTTCGTAAAGCCATCAAACCATGAGCCCCTCCAGTTATGCAATATTGCGAGTAATACCCAAACATAGTATTTGTTCTCTATCAATAACCGATGAACCAAAACCAGTTCATGATTGCAAAAGAAGGGTTGAAATATCGCAAACTCTTCTGAGTCTTGAGGTAATGCTCTTGTATTGTCTAAAATTATTGAACCTTCAAAAGGATTTTCAGAGCTGAGTTGGGGTTTCTTAAATCAGGCATATAAATAATTCAAGACTTGGGCACAAAAAGGGTACATTGGTACGTATAGATATTGTGGGAGCTGATACCCCCCTGACCGCCTATTCCATTTCCACTGGGCCTCATGTAATCACTCTGAGCTCAAATGTCAGCCCTACCAGCTAGCTCCACCATTCATATTTTAAGCGAGACATGTTCTCCATCATGCCTGTCACTGCCTCTAACATATGGCTCTTGAAATACTTGGAGCATCTAGTTAAAGCATACAACCCCACAAAGGAGTATTCTGGATTTACTAAAACAATAAAAACTCAAACATCCGTTTCTTGTTGCAGAATAAACCCATCACGTATAAAATCCTTCATGCTTTTTCATATTATTTCCTCTGTGTTTTTCTTACAACCACCTAGAATATCAGAGGACATTAAATAATAACCACGGACAATAAAAAGGAAAAGTGTGGGAAATTTACTCTGAGCAGCACATTGAGTTTTCCTTCCACGCGGCATTTGATCACCTCTGTTTTGCAATATTGGACTACAAATGTACAAGACATACTCTAAGGTAATACAAACACTTTCTGTCGTCAGAACTGGATGTTTACATTGGTATGGAATTTGTATGTCTGGTTTCCTACGGCGTATTCAACAAAACAAAGTATATTGATGTTAAAATGAATGATTTCGTTTCTTATGATTAGTGTTTTGTGAATATAGCAGCATGGTGTAAGCAGTGCTTTAATGCATTTCTTCACGTATGACCGACATAATATGCATATAGCTGCCTGTTGCTTACGTCACTTCGTCCTTTCTCGCCCACAGGTATTTCATTCATACCTATCCTTGTACAACTACTGCTCAACGCAAATATTTCCTTACACAAGAACGATGCTTCCTTTTTTCAAGTCTTAGAATTTTAACAGGATTGTAGCTTCTAATGATAGATTTTGTGTTGTGTTAAGCATATTCTGCTTAACTTTCAAGACAGCAGAATAAAGGCATTTTAATTTCACTTTTGTTTTAAGTGAAAATGCTGTAAAAGTGTTTTGTATCTTAATAGCCACTCCAGATTAGTCAGCTTAAATGAAATCTAAGAATGTCTCTTGCGTTACCCTATGCATAAATGTTTGGCTATTTTTGATCATTCAAAGAGGTCATTTATAAATCTGATTAGATCCAATCATATCCAAAAGTCCGAAAGCTTTGTCTTGTTATGTGTTAGCAGCATTAAATTTTGGGTGTACTTGAGGGGATGTTACTAGTATAGATTTACTTAGAAAACCTCATTTGCCGTAGTTAAAAGGGGCATTAGTCCGGGTTTAAGTCACTTATGCATGATAGCAGAGACCTAAATTATTGATAGCAATTACATTTGAAAAGACACCCTTAAAGATATTTTTATGGAGAGGCATTCGGACATACAGATGGATAGATAGATATGATAGATTCATAAAATCGTTCGATCGATCGATTGACAGATAGTTACGTTGATTGAAAGTTCAATAGAGATTAATTGGTGAATAGATTAATAAAAAGATTAATGGAAAGATTTATTGAAGGATTAACATTCATGAGGATCATTTTTATGAAACTATTACCTTCTTATAACTTTACCCGCTTGGAAACACACTGAAACTACTCTTTCTCCTAAGCTTTTTCAGCCTTCACTAGAATTCAGAGTGTTTGATAAAGCAATCTATATTGTTGAAATAGACATCTATATTCCTGAAGGACTGACATTTGTTTTTAGTGCCACATTTGAATAGTATGATAGATAATGTTCGTATGCGGCGTTCTTTAGCTGATTAATTATTTTCCAGAGAAAAGTAGCTTTGAGATATCTAATTTAGTAGCATCTGCCACCTGAGCGAAATATTCCGCATTGTCATTTATATCTTCAAGCGGATTAAAGGACCTTAAACCTTGTACTCACTTGACGATTATCACGGTTACCACGATTACAATGACCACAATTAAATTTTTGCTGATAGTGGGAAGTTCACATTATCAATTGCGTTAATCTCGTTAATTATTTTAGCTAATTTTTCCTTTGCCTCGGACACTCCTTTTCCTTCATAAATTCTTCAGATGTTTTTAACAAAGGATTTGACGTCATCGGATCACGATTATTGAGAAAAGATATAAAAAAATTTGATATCCTTTTGCAATAATAGTGATGACGTTTATCACGAATAGGGGACATAACGCGATTACATTTGATGTACTCACAGTGGATAAGCGCGATTAAACCTAATCGTTATCGTGGTAGTCTTGGTAATCGTCAATTGAGGAGTACCAAGCTTTAGGAAACAATGTTAGAATATATGAAAGTCAACTCATGTTTCCAGGTAAAAAGCAACACTGTGACAGGTAATCCTTTTGATAAAAACAAGCGAGCTGGCAACCAGAAGTCAAAATTTAAAGAAAAAATTATTTAAACTCCAATGACTTAAATCTCCTATTTTTTCAAGTTTTTCCATGATAAAGATGTACCAATATTGGTATTTAAAGAAGGAACGGTGGCATGCATCAGAAAAACGGATAAAAGTTTACATAGTACATAGAGAATATAAAACAGCAAGAATATCAAACAATTTTTTGATGAAAAGCTTCTGAAATGTAAATACTTTGAGCTAACAGTTCTATAAAAATTGCTCTCAAAAGATTGCATGCTTTTATTAACTGATATTTTCTGTATTTGCTACATTATAGGTGCCACTGAGTATGAATGCACACTATATGTTTACTAAGATAACGATGTTAGGAACGAAATATAACGAACATATTAGTCTCACATATTGCAAAGTAGTTGCCAATTTGAGAAGTGCTTGAATCGAAAAACAAGGCAAGAAAGAATGAAATGCAATTATGAGACATTTTTCACGAGTATTTACTGATAGGAAGTATCTTATTTGTATTGGAAGGCATCAATGCACGTAACTTGCCATCCTTACCGTTTATGACTTTGGTAGTGTTGTTCTGTTTAATGCACACTTTATTCGTAATCTGCAGACCTAATCTTGTATGTCTCCTTTTCTGTCAAGGCATGGACAAGCAAACTTTGGACGACAAACAAGATCCTTTGCTCAGTACCTCCCCAACATGACTAGTAAGAAATAGTCAAAGAATTTATATTAAATAGACTGAAAACATGGAATTCATTATACTCCTACTCAACTACTGTTAATTAATGTTTGATAAAATAAATAGAGCTAGCAGAGGGCGTTAACACAGAATATGAACAGCGTGGGCTGGACTGACTCGAAAATTAAGGCTCTTACCAAAATCCACAGGTATAAATCTATTAATTCTATGAACATTGGAAGCAAAACAATTTGTTTTACTTTTCAAAGAAATTTACTTTATTTAGATAGACATATGCAACGTTTTTCGCAATCAGCTACTGTTAGTCATAGATTTATAGTAGTAGTCAGTAACGCGCTATTATAGACAATAACAAGGCACTTTTGAATTGGATTGCTTTCTAACAGTACAAGTATTTTCTGAAGCTTGTGCTATTTTATTCTTGAGGTAAATGCTTGCTTTATCCATCCAAACAACTGTTGTGGCCGGCTTCCAGAGTGATCATTGATTATTCTTCAATTTTCAAGAATTGTGAAGGCAAACGTTGCATATGTAGGAAAATAATAAAGCACTGACGCAAATTTTGAGTTAGCTGTCAATAGTTCAAAGCCAATTAATGTTGAAAGAACCAATTATAAATCAGTTGGTCAGCTAAATGTTATTAACCAGTAATCCTGTAGGTTCATAAAATCACAAGCTGCATCGTCCTCTCCAGCACAGTGTTGCTACGTGGAATGTAATTGAATGCTGTGACATTATCCGGAGATCATGTTTATCCATTATGCAAAAAACGACAAAGACTAAAAATCCAATTATTTTTTCTTCTTAAGGAACGTATTTTGCAAATTACCTCTTAAAGATTGTGTGGTTGGAGCCAAAATAACGTAACAGCCAACATGTTCTGATTATTGAATATCCCAATGTTTTTTCTGATTATACAGGTCATGAGTTCAGCTCATTGTAAATTATATAAACATGTTTTCTATCTCTTCTCCAAACTAAATGTCAAGCAAATGTTTTCAGTTGACTTGAAAAATGGTTCGTTGCTGCCTTGCTTCCTATTTTCGAACTTCTCCTTCCTAGCTGTGCAACATGTTTTTTCTGCCCAGTTTGCCGTTATGAGTATATTATAACCTTTATTTCACTGTTTTTTCATGTCTTTTAAAGCTAAGTATAATAAGCCTTAAAACTAAGATTTGAAAGCTTACGAAAGCGTTTGTCCATCCGTCCACAACAAAACAAACTGATTTGAAAATTCGTTCTACTTTAACATAGTGAACAGTGCATTATGAAAGTTCTTTCTTTTTGGTTCGTTTGGTTATTGCATTGCTTCAAGTACAGTTGAGTCTCTACATTATAATAAAATGACCAAAAGTGATGACCAAAGTGTTGGATTCTAAGTTTCCATTAGCGTCAATGCAATTTGGATGCTTTAAATACGTTGACTAGCTAATCCGAAACAGAAGTAACTTATGAGTTAATAGTTTAGCAGATTAGTACTTCGTGTTTTACGTTTTACTTCTCCATGATAACGGTCCTTCTATTAGATACCATTTACATTCTAACACTCAGTATGACAAATTAATCTGTTTTTATATTGAGAACGAAAAAAACCCTTGAAGTGAAAGATAACGGTAGAAGTTGACTTGTAGGTTACCTCAAACTTGTTTTATAAACCGTTTTTATTCGTTCTGGCATCTCACGATATTGCAAGTTACGTAATCTACTTAAATTCCACCAAACTTCATTCGTCTTAAGGCTGGCTTTTTTAGAGAAAATATATGTTATATATCACTGTACTGAATCTTTCTCATGTTGAAAAGCAAAATTGGATACTTTCTATTGAACAAGGGTCCTAAATCGGCAGGTGTCATGAAATTCATCTAACATTGTGCGTCATGACAAAGCAAGAGAGCAGAATTTCAATAAAGGTACCTATTTATTTCCACTAGGAACTCCTGGAGTCGTATTCATTTTCTCTGTTATAGTGCTAACCCGCAGAAATCTGGGAGGTTTGAGCTGACGTTGCATGCAATAGGACAAGAGTAAGAACTGTGATAAATAAGTATTGCTCCTTTCTCAGGAATAAAGGGGTTTACTCTCTTTTGTACACAACAAAAAAAGTGTAAGTTGAATAAAATACGCCGTCTTGCTGAGTCCTGGCATGAGCTTATTTAATGTGTTTCTAGTTGTGCCAGAGTCTTAGCACTATTCCAGTTCATGTTTTACAGAGTACATGAAAAACAAATGAGATTAGTCAGAGGAATCGCAACCTAACATATGAAAGGTAACATGCCTATTTTCTTTCATGTCGCTATATTACCCAGGATATAAGTTACACTTTTAGACCTTGTTTTGTGTCCTCTATCTTATACTCTATTATCTGAGTCTGTTTGTTGATGTTTATGAACATGATAGCGATTCAAAGAACAGTATTTTGTGCTTGCTGAAACAGCAATAATTAGTTTAATATAGCCAGCTCACCTATGCCCGTATCAATAAATGTATCAAATTTTCCACAGTAATTGACTTATCTTATGTGACTTCCAAATTCGTTTGCTTTTTTGTTTCTTTGTTTTTATCTTTATATGCCCGGTTTACAACTTGTCATATATTATTAGTTATCACTTGACACATATAATTAACTGGAGTGCAAACATAACAAGCGGTCATGAACTTCATTTGTGTCCAGAATGACTGTAACATGAGATGCAGAGTTGCCAGTCTGCCTCGTTCTCATTTTCTAACAAGGTAGTAATAACATCTTATATATGGTTGTGTCTTAGTGTATTTTTACTCGCAGCTGCTGTGATTATCAACCGCACAACGCATTGGCATTTTTCATTAAAAAAAGCATCTCAACCAAGTCGCTATGCCTCAGTCGTCTTAAACTGATTGTGTTTTTACAGAGTATCAAGCAATAAGTAAATGTGATCAAATATTTTGACGTGAAGATGTTATTATGATTCCTTTTTAGTAGCCTTTTAAATTGTAAAGTAACATATCATGGGTACTCGCAGTACTGAGTAGAATAAAACAGTGAAGAAAAGCCCAACATTATATAACCAGATCAAACATGGCATAAAGTAAATAATTTGGCCAACTTTCAGAAACGAAACAATTTGTCCCTTGATCTGAAACCTATGATATTTTAGTCATTGTGATCTAGTTTACAAGACGACGATCTTGCAGGTTTTACGTTTGAATCCACGAGAAAAGTGTCATTGTTGAGAGAATGTAACAGGATCCCACTTTTAAAGAGAGCATTCTAAAAAAAGACAAAATTTTTTATACTTAAGGGTTAGTTTCCAATCAAAGTGGAAAGCCCGTTTTCCACTAGGCGCTTTTATTTTCGGAAAGTAATTTTATTCCTCCATATACAAGCTTCCTTCAACGTTCATGTTTGAACATATTTACCGTGCTATTTGCTGCAGCCAAAATCAAGTTCTAATTTCAAGATTCAAAGGGTTGGAAAAAACTGCTTTGCTTGACCAAACGCGCCAACTGAAACATAGCACGTAAATTGTGAATTAAGGAAAAATATGTCTTCGTCCACGGAACAGCAGATGGAACTTTTCAACAGCTCATCAAATTATTCAACAGCATACTCAAAACTTTGCACAGTATGCAAAATTATAAAACGACACGGTATAATTTTCGTTTAGTACAGGTAGGTTTAACAGCAGAATAATAATATTTTGAAAGGCAGACCATGTAGAAGAAAAACAAGTTCTTAAATTTGTACAATTATTGTCAATATATTATAACGAATATTGCCACCATCAGCGCTCCATAGATAACATCTCTCCATAAAGATGTCTGCCAGACAAAAATATAATTAGTATGCGATGAAGTCAATTAATGAGAGATGTCTCTCCTTGCTAAGACAAAAGAAACCCCCGGCTCTCTCCCATTAAAAAGTCAGTCATAAATTAATTATACCTTCAACTTTAATATTCATTGCGTTGCTTAAAATGTTCTCTCTCTCACAAACACGTTTATAAGACATGGGTAGCTTTATAAGTGAAGAAACGTCCATGTCCACCATTTGTCTGCGTCTGCTTTTTGTGAAATTTAATCATCAAATCCTACTCTTCATGATCATCCTCACATGAATCTCCCACCAAGATTTAGACGAATGTGGAAGCGATGAGTTTTGCAGATGCACACGAATTTAAATAAGACAACAGAGGTCAACAGACAACTGTGATTCAAGGTTCTTTGTCGGAGTAGAGAGAAATTATAGAGCTAACTAAGAAGTAACATGGTCAGTCGAATTCTTTGCTAATTTGATAACAATTAGTATGCTAAGACTATAGTACTCTGGCAAGAATCATGTTTGAAGGCTCTGGTAGCATACGTAAGAAAGCACAGTTCTAAAACTTAAAAATACTTTTTTTTCCTTGGGAAAAATTCGGGAAGCTGAAAATTAGTCGGAGGTGCCACTTCTACGTAACCTGTCTACAGTTAAATCTGATTCCCTTAATATAACTGTGATACTTCCATTCGACGGCCAACATATTCGAAATTAATTGGGTCTAACGTATCTTGTACAAGTATCCACATTTTAAAGAACCCTCTAAATGTCAGATGAACATGTTGTGGTTATCGATGTTGAAAACTTTTTAACCTATTCTTTTTACTTTTTGACTTGTTATTTCATACAGTGATTGTAAATAAGATCTGAGGCTTTCGTCTAATAATAACGATATACGTTTATGTTTCTCACCCTCGAGACAACTTCGTCTGTATTCAGCTTCAGTTAAAGATTCACCTCTCACGAGCTCCTATTTACTTCTGTTTTCAACAGTCACAGTGTTTAGTTCTCGTCGAAGTTGGCTACGAGCATTTACTTCATCACTTAGCAGCAATGGCATTTACTGTTTAAAACGATCCTTCCTGGCTCTTTAATAAATTGAATATTATGATCAGTTCTCAGTACATAACTTATCCATCATTTGCTTTGACACTGTTTACACTCAAATGTCAAATGTTATTTGGTCGTTCTGCAAGCTTTTGCGCGGGGCATCTTTAAACACGACTATTATTGTTGATATTCAACCACAATCAAACATTTCTTAATTTTTGACAATATTGTTAAGTTTAATTTTCAAATATTTCATAGTATAACGCAACAGCTACTTAGTTTACTTTTCCATCATAACGTGAAAAACCCGAAAGAAACAAGAAAAAATAGGACTATGAAATTGGTAGATAAGCATATTATTTATTGGTAAATATGGTTTTTAGAGAATAGGTTTCCATAGCGGTGTACTTGACGTTTTCTTTAGACCTTGACATTTGCTATGAAAATTATTTGATTAAGCCATCAGTTTTGTTTACTACTTTGACGCAGCTTTGTAAATATTTATTTTCATTGGTATTGGAGTGGGATGTGTGTTTAAAAGAATTTTAAGTCATTGTAGATTAGCAAGTAAGGTAAATATTCGCCAACATGTACTACACCGTTTATGGATACCTTATTGAGTAATCTTTAATCTTTGTTGCTTAATGTAACCATAACTGATAATCAGAAGTGACCTCACACTTTTTAAAACAGCTGAAATAATAGACGATCCAAGGAGTACTAATACTGTTGAATGCAGGTAAGTGTAGCTATGTGATATATAACACTTATTTTGTGTTCTTTATAAAGTATTGCATTCCCCTGTGCTACAGTGTACATCTAGGATAATCTAATTTTCAATTTATGGTGTTTTACGAAATATAACCATGCATTCGCCGACCAGAACTCGAAAAAGACTTGAAGGAACAATTACAGGCATGTTATCGGGATTATTGATTATACCCAACAAAGATTAGTTTACGTTATGAGAAAATCTGCATAAGTGTACATCACAATCAGTTAAAACACCGAATTACATCGTACAGGCCATTTTTCATATATATTTCACCATTTGTGTTTCATAAGCATAGAAAAATATAAGAGAAGGGTCTATAATCTAATTACTATTGTCTTTGTTAGACAACGTTGGATCGTTACTTTAATTTACGAAAGTGGTATCGATTGCCTGTAATCCAAACCACAAAGGTACATGATCCAACGCGGGTGCTGCTCTACCACTGGTATATTCGTGAATTGTAAATTGCATTGTTAAATCAAAGCAATGACTTATTTTGACAAAGACATATACTCATACTCTATATGCTGTCTATAGTACTTTTGAATCCTTACAATCTAACAACATCATTAACAAATTCATCTGCATAGTACCATAAATCATAGAATTGGCTACCCTCGAAAAAGCTCCCTCGAATAAGACCTACAAATTGTTAATAAGCCTCCCCCTCGAATAAGCTCTTGCTGCTAACAAGTTGATTTTAGCAGTCTGAGGTTCTCATCGGCGTTATGTCGAGTTACCACAAAAAGTTCATGCATTTGGCAATGATAAATTAAATGCTTATAAATGAGTTACTAACTATAATATACGATGTCTTTTAACAATGCCTTCGTTACGTACAGTGAGTTCAAGAAAATCCTGATTTTCCAGCAGTTTTGTCAACCAATACTTGGGCATGCTTCTGGTTCTCTCCGTATGCAATATACTTCACTGGAGCAACTAAACTAACTTCTCGTTTTCTTTTTCCAGTAACGACAGCAATTTGAGAAATTTCAACTGGAATATGACCAACCAAATGCACGTTTTTTTCATGGCGTGTTGACTGAAAAACGCTAATTATGATCATATAGCATGACCTCTATCCGATCGTTCTTATGGCACACCAGTTCTTCTTCTAAGTTAGGGCAGCACTTTTCTTTATTTATATGATGTCGTCATATTGCAGCTGTAAACTCCACTTATATATTCATATTGAAACTTACTGGTACTCCTCTAGCCATTTTACAATCAGTAGGAAGAAATGACCAAATCAGTCGTAGATATTATAGACTAACTGTTATATTTAGATTTTTCTTTTTGATTAAGCAAAGAAAAAAAACTTGAAAATTTCTTATGTCATGTTTCAGATAATTTTATAAGCGCCCACTCGTATAATTCTCCCCTCGAATAAGCCCTCATACAAAAATATCAAAAATGAATAAGACCCCGGGGAGATAACTCGAAGATTTGAGATATTGTTCTCAAAATCTGAGCAATTTGTAACTATTAAAAGAACCTTTATTTCTCATTCTACGTATGACTGATAAAAATCTGTCGTAGCCAGTGCTTACTACTTTATATTAAACAAGTGAAAAGTTACATGAAGTAACCTGCAAGAGGTTTTAGCGAATAAAAGAAGTAAAATGCAAGGAAGTTCACTTTTGTGTTAACGACGAAGGAAAATGCGGACTGCGTCACCCATTGAATAACCACTAATAGGTAAAGTAAGAATTGGAATGAAGTTTGGAAATTGAAAAGTTTCGAGTGCAGTTAAAGAGAGGACATCTCATTGGAACAAATGACCAGGAAAATGTTTATAAACATGTTGATAAATCATTATCATGCGCCTTCTATGATGCAAAGGTTGGCTACCATTGTCCACCGTTTTTCTGTCTTCTTTCGTTCTCTTCGTCTCTTCATATCCTTTGGTACCACTCCATAAAAAGACATTGTCCATCTACATCTACCTAGGTTTTCCACTACTTCTTCCCTCTATAGTTCCTTAAAGGGTTAATTTTACTGTTCTCCACAGTTTCCTCACATTACATGACCGACCTAAATGTGCTAAATTTGGACGTGATAAATCGAGTAGCTACTGACAGGAGGTGGAGCCTAGATGTTGTAACGGCATATAACACAGGATTTAATGGAGGACGTATAATGATAAAGGACAGCTTCAAGTTTAGAAATGTTGCTTGCATCAAGTAGAGAACCGACTTTCTTTATTTCAGATTAAACAATTGATTCAATGTAGAGTTTCCAGGATAGGTCTTTGGTGAAAGTAATGCCGAGAGTAAAAGTGAAGCTGAAAGGGTTATTTTCAAGAAACTTCTTTCCACTCATTGAAACAGACAGAAGGAATAGGGTTTTTTTGAAGTGAATTACAGAAAAAAGCTTTCTTTTAGCTGCATTTAAAGTAAGAAGCCATTTTTATTAATAGCAGAACAAAAACCTTAGTCCATGTTAGCTATTAATTTGATATTGTTCTCTCTCCGTTTGCCTAAGTACAAGTACCACGTCAAGTTATAAGCATCGATAGCTAACTTACAGAAATCTGGTCAGGAAGCTCGCTGGTTAAGATAAGAAAGAGAGGAAAACATAAAAGGAACATTGAGGAATAGTACCATCAAAAGTACTTTTATTAGAAGAGTAACCACCATGGAAGCTTGTGATTTTGTGGTCAATTAGAAAGTAAGAGTTAATTTTAAATATTGGATCAGTTACACATTTTCACATAGTTTAGTATGCAGACCAGCATCTGACACCTTGTCAAGAGCTTTAAAGATATCTAGTTTAACTGTAAGAGCCTCTTGACAAGTAAGTTAGGTCTGACAAGATTGTCCATTGATAAAAGTAAGTTGATCTGCTGGAATCCATACTGTGAGGCAAAAGGAAAATTCGATCGAGTCAGAATTCTGAAAGTCATTGCCTTAGGATTCAAGAACCCTACAGAAAGGAGATTTTATTACTCAACACCTTTATAAGAATTCGATTTTTAACCTGAGTTTGAATACAGAGACAGCCATAGGAAATGTCCACGAGGATGGAAAGCATATTTGTAGAAACTATACCGCCAGAGTTTGTCTAGTACAACAGAAAAAATCATCAGAAATCGTAAATTTAGAATAGCGATCCTTTCCGATCATAAAAGAAACTTTTGAGACACTGAATATTACAAATTTACTGAACAGAGATATGATAATGAATTTAAATTTCTTGTTCATTTGCAAATTTTACATTGCAATTTCAGATTTGCACTGACTTAGGGCAATGGCAAAACAATTTTCATTTTCAAAAGGATTACTGCAAGATAATCTCATGATTGGTCACGTCCATCGGAAATAGGAGCCAGAAAGTCGGTTACATAAGTGGTTAAATATAGGAAAAATTATAGAAGTCGAAGTCAGATAGGCTGGTACCATTTGAGAATCTAAACCATTTCCTGCAATGAACATGAAGTATTCAAACACAAAAATGTACCAGACAGATGTTGGGGAAGAGCTTTTCAAATGCTGCTATACATAAAATGTAAAGCAGAACAATTCAAGATGATGAGAGATACAAAAAGAAAAAATGTTGATGCAGGAAGAAATGTAACTGACGATTCAAAATGAAGGATCCAGTTGCTTTTCCTTCAGGAAATTTTAGGCAACACCCTCCAAATATCTTACAAGAGACTATTGCAAGTGTATGATATGGAAACAGCCCATAGCCAGAGACGTTAAGATTAAAATCGGAAGACTACAGTCAAGTCTCCTTCCTGCATGGAGTGCACCCTTCACCTTTCTCTACAGATACTCAAGATCAACATATGGATTATTCGAGGATAATGGGCATTTGGGATCTTAGATGTTGTTACCTGTGAATTTCATTCAAAATGGAATGACAAAACACAGAAGCTGAAGATGTTGCTAATGCTAAAATTGAATATGATTTAGAAATATAGATAGATATAGGTGACTATGAAATTATACTCTGCTAAACACGTTAGATAGACTAACATAAACAACATCGCTATAATTTATAGCTCTAGAAAGTACAAGTGGAATGCAATTTTACGCTCTGAAGCTTCAAAATAGTGAGATTAATCTTTTACATAGGTGTGTAGTTACGAAAATATTTGAGGCGACTTTAACGCCAGATACAATGATGTACCACCCGAGTGGTTAGGAGTCTGACTCGTTTTGAGAACAATAAACATCCTTGAAACCAGTTGGTGGCCATTTTGAAAAGGGCCTAAATTCAACATTATTAACATTCTATGAATCAAATAAATGTCTCGCTTGTTAACGTATCAACGTTAAGGGGAATTAGAGCTTAATTTAGTCACTTTTCTTCACACGCACTTCAACCGTAAACTTAAGATTGTTTCGAACTTTTTGGGCGCTTTGTAAAATTGCGACTATAGTAACCTCATTCTAGAAATGTTCTAGTCCTTCGGGCGTCTATTTCATTGGTCGTATGTATGTTTGGAAACGCGAAATTGATGTCAGGAAAAAGAGATCAAAGAATGGAAGAAGGTATGCATTCAAACATTTTCTAATGTTCTTCCTACAATTTTATTGTGCAGAAATATATCTTGACTCGGGACCATCATATTCGTACACAGATAAAAATCTACAGAACTTCTCCACTCTGTCTACATCAAAAAACATCTAAGTTTGGAAAAGTATTAAATACGTGAAGAATAAGCATATTTCCCGCTGAGAATCTGGTTTCAATTTGGCACCATAATCCACTACCGGTGGACTCAGAGTGTGATTGATTCCTTACGTTTTTTAAAATCCGAGCAGTGCCGAATAGTACTCGCAACAAAAGTAAGCAAGTTCTTTACTCCTTCAATACTGATACGTTTATAATTGCCAGACTGAGTGGAGTTGAGAATAAAACTAGTTTTGGTTTCTTGGTTAGATTTTCCTAACAATTGCAGACCAAAGCTCAAACTAAGACTTGTGGAACCAGGAAGGTAATTCTGCGTTCACGAAAACATGGCAGATTTTATATTCGGTCCATAACCGAATAAAAATTTAAGGCTACTGAATGTGTCTTGGTATGAAAGATCAAGCTTGTTACGTTTTCCTTATTCTGTGTTTTAAAGTGCAATTTTAAAATCTGACAGGTGCTCAAGTACGATCATTACTAGATCAGCTCCTTAAAGTCATTGCAATATTCTGTGAGTATTGCTATAAGAGAAACCATATGTTTTTAAAATGAAAAACAAAGATATCGTAATCGTGACAGTTCCTGGCAGCCAAGATTCTAATTGAAAATACATAAATAAAAATATAGGTAGGGAAGGTTACAGAAAAAGACAGGAATGAACACAGCCTGATAGACAGCTAGTTAGATAGACAGATAGATAGATGAGTTATCGATAAATAGATGGAAAATCATCTGACATATGTATTTTCGTATTTCGTATATTTATTGAATAACCGGTAAACGTCGCGACGTTTGAAATAACTTTTAAACTGCAGCTAACATTTTAGTGAGGAAAACTACAAAGTGGTCTTTATTCTTGACTTCAATTTAAATTAAGTTGAGTATCAACTTCTATTAAGATTTTGTCAAGAATTATTTTATGAGGAAAATCGGTGCTTACTTATTTAGTATAATATGGTTGATGGTTTGATATGGTTTGGTCGGTAACAAAGTTTTGCAATAATCTTTACCGAGTAATGTCAATAGTATACTAATCAGGGCAGACTTTTGATACAGTAAACTGTATTTACAAAACCAAAGTAAGTGACCTATATCTTGTCAAAATCAAGCCAGATCTTAAGACTCAGCTATGGAGTGTGTCGTCACAGCTGATTAATTTAATTGAAAATGATCTGTTCCTCGGTTTATAGTTTTAGGCCTAACCATGTAGTTCTGATACATTTTTCAGTATGAACGAGAGGATTTACGAAAGTTAAGAATAAGATGTGCACAAATTGTTAATTGGATGTAACAGGCCAGTGATTTACATGTAAAAGAACCCGTTAAATGAGACTAAACACTTTTTCTGTATCTCTTCAGTAGCTTAAAGCTTGAGACTCGAACGATTTTATTGTGTTTAAGCTTAACTCTCTGTGTACGTACGATGTTTGGAAATTAAACTTGGCTTCCTAATCGAGCACATGCCTCCAAAAACAAGGTTTCATTACAAACGCAATGTGTCACTACAGTGAAATGCATGATGGGTTAGAAGTGAACTTCAGATTAATGCTATATTTTGGTTATTGTACGGATGAACCTTGTAGCTGCAGTCATAGAAACTAATCTGGTCTTGAGGGTTTGAGCTTTTTTAATTTCCGTGTTTACCATAAATCGTTTTGTTTGAGTTATTGACAATAACGTTATCATCTCTCTTAAGTAGCAATGTGTTTACATTAACTGCCATCGAGAACTTAACTGACAGATATAAATGGCAGCTAGATCATAAGTCAATTGCAAATATATCCTTATCTTTCTATCTAACAGCAACGTTCAGGGCCCATGCCAAGTTTGGGCAAGGTTTACAAATTAAACTTGAATCAAGTAGCTCTAAACCTGCAATATGGCGTGGCTAGATTGTCCACAAGTGCATTTTGAAATAGAAATAATGGTTGCTGAGTTCTCCGTTGTCCAGATTTGAACCCTTTAAGCCTCCATTACAACACTTCCAACCACCTCATATGCCCTAAAAGTAGATATTGCAAAACAGCTCGAACTAAAATAATATTTCAAACATTAACAATTTAAACACAATGTATACTTCAAAATAAGAATGAACATATTTTATTTCAATATAACTTCTAAATATGATAAAATATACGTATAAACTTGCAAAATAAAAGATGTTGATTTTTGTATCTCAGGATGTTGTATTAGCTTGTACGCTATCATAACTAAGAAAGTAAACTCTAAGAAAAATTTACATATCAAAGTGTACAAACTTGCCAAGTTGGGTCATACTATCTGGTCCATTAGCAAGGAAATCGTTTCTTACATCATAATAAAAACGACCCGTCTACAATTTCCTTGTATGTAGCTAAAATCGATAAAGAATTGAACCTCCTTTATGTCACTGTGGAGCACAAGAATGTTTTGATTCTTCATGCACATGAAAAAGAGCGCTCTTGCGTAGTAGTTGTGACACCTCCAATCAAAACAATCTTGATCATGGTTGGCTACGGGATTGAACTATGAAAGAAACTATGCTGTTACTAAATTGAAATCAATTTCCTCTCTACACTTTCTCCTTAGTTTATATACAGCATTAGGGAATTTAAAGAGCATCTTAAAAATTACTTACTAAATACCAGATGTCGTAATTCCTCCCACTATTTCACGTTTGAACCATGATATGACTGGAATTTTACTCGCCAATAAAATGACGTCATCAACTTCCAGGTTAAGTAATCCCCTTGCTCAACCTACTGACGTCAATAATTGACGTATTTCTTTGTTTTAAGACGTAAATAGGTTGAAATACGTATATGAAGAATGATTGTTATTAAAAATACAGACGTAAATTGCTACATATTTTCATGGAAAATATAGTATTTAAGGACTAAGTTTTGTTTCAGAAAGTAGAAGCCTCGAAAGGAGTTAAGTTGTGATTTACATAATATTTCAGTGAGAGGAAAACAACTGTGAGTCTTTTTTGTTGGCGATCTATTCCCGGCACAGAAATTATTTTGAAGACCTCATTATTATTCTAATTTTGTCATAGTTTTGTAACCATCAGTCTTAATCTCCTCATAATTTCTAAGTGATGTTGTGTCAAAGTCAATATTTACATCAACTATTGCCTACTGTCTGGCAATGTCCAAACTCAAGATTATGTAACTGAGGTCACTGTCAAACTGTAACTCCACTGAAAGGAAATTCTAATTATGCAAATCTACTGTTAGAATTCAGTCATTTTTAAAATAAACTAAACTGCTGAATTATTCTGTCCAATCGTAATGGTGTTCTTCAGTAATAGGTGCTTTTACTTGGATGCTTTTAGGACACGTACTATGTCGTCAAAATTCACGGTATTTTTACAGAGTGTGCCCAGAACTGAGAGCTCTGAGAGCGGTAACAAGGAAGCATCCAAATCATCACTGTTTCTTAGCAGCCAAGGTTGCAATCTCATCATCACACGATGGATTATTAACAGATTTCTGTAACAGCTGCTCAACTGTTGCAAAAAAACTGATAGCTTTACTGACCGAACCTGTTATTAATTGTTACTATAATCAAGAGCTTGAAAGTAGGATACTTTGTAATGGTCTTCCACTGTCAGTAAATAAAACGTTTTCCTGCTATTGTTGTGAGAGTCAGAGGTATCCATGTTGTGCAAGATGGAGTAATTCGAGTATTTCGTTATAACGTCTCCTTTTATCGTGCTTCAATCACTTTCACCGTACTTATTTTTCAAGGTTAAACAAGATCCTTCGACATATTTGCTTCTTTTGTCGTTTATTGTAGCTTTAAAATTAATTGCTTCGCACAAAAGTGGGGGCCATGGTCCCTGCCCCCCCTGACGTGGGCCCTGACGTTTTCCATTACAAAAGCTTATACTCAAGACATGATACCTATCCTGTTCATTTTACTTTCTGATAAAACATTGTCTCGATTATAGATGCTGTTATCATTTATTTCTTAATATGATATAGACCTTTTTGAAGTACATCAGAACAGTCATTTGTGTCGCTCTTGATTATGTGATATTTTAATCAGCATCTAAAATTAGGCACGTAGATATCTTTATTATCCGGATTAAGTATAATTAAGTGAGGCGGTAGGGCGAAAACAATAAACGTATTCTGCTGCACCCAATTATGTCAAACGTCGCACATCTAATGACATAATAAAACCAATCGATATGATAAATAAAGAAAGCGACATTTGACTTGGGTATTACCGACTAATGCTGAACCAAAAACGTCTTGAATATTTTCTCCCGATCAATCGTCGTATCTTTTATGGTGTAAATTTTACTCTAAAATGTCAACTCATAGGCAAAAGCAAAGCATAAAGGTATCTTCAGTCAAAACAATATCTATGCCTTCTTCTGCGTAAACGATTACCATCGTCAGTTTCATCCAATTTTGAGAAGACTGTTTTCACAACTGATAGTACTAATATTAGCTTTGAAGCTAAAGTTGAGTTTTCATAATCCTCTCAGATTTTACAATTGCCGATTTTTCAGGACTTCGGTTTGATTCAAAGTAAGCACAGTCCACTTATTTTTTTACAACTGTTTAAACCGTTTTCTGAGCGTTGGATGTCGAATCACACGAAACCATAGCAGATATTGAATACGTTTCTACGAATTTAAAACTTGGTGTATGCTGATTAAAATACTGCTAATTCCTCGATGGTGTAAGCCGATTTTTTATCAGGACGGAAAATAAACAACTCATCTTTTGCTCGTCTTCTCATCAAGTAGATAACTCTATTGATTCAAATGAGGTCCAAGCAGTAAGTAAGAAACATGTTATTCTTGCTATGTTTTTTGTGTCTAGTTTAGTGTAGAGGATCTTTAGTCGTTTTTTTCGTATATATGCAAAATGAAAATAAACAGTGTCGATTAACTGGAGTATTCCTACTTAAACCCTTAGGTGAAATTATGTTTTTAATCATTTTATTTTGGTACTAAATTATTTTGTTGTATGCGAAAAAAGTTATTATAGGATTTGAAAGGCTTTCAATGAGAGCATAAACGTACAGGCACACACATAGTCTATCGCGTTGGAGCGACTGATCGCGCGCAAAATAATAAACTTATTAGTCCTAAAGAACGATAGCCACAACGCCAAAATTGTAATGGTCCAATCATAAGTAATAAGGCGAAGATCTCTTTCTCAAAAGCGTAACTTTGATAATGATTTTCAATAGATTGAGACATGTCTAATTTTGGTTTCTTGATTTCTTAATTTGATACAGAGGCGTTGTGGCTCCGAAAATAGGGCCGGGAAAATTTTATAATATGGGGGGCCCATTCGGCTTGGGGCGCAAGACTTCCTACCAAAAGTTCGTTTCCGCTAACGAAGCTGTTGACATGCTAGTGTCCCACAGCATTCCCAGTTTCTGTGATTTCAGAACAGCAAATCTCCCGGTGTCTCCCATGGCCACAACGCCCCTGATTTGATATACAGCTATCGGTGGTGTCAACCATTCAACTTTAATGCCTCGTGCCACAACAAAAACCTTACCGTGAGGAACCGTCAAAGCCTTCAATTAACCACTATGAGGATTACCCTGTAGAAAACGGACGTAAGCAAATACACAGAAATAAGAAAAGACTATATGACCTAATATGACTCTAATTTATCAATATATAGGAGACAGATATCTTATTGTGTATCACTTTTTGGGCATCTGACTGATGACAAAGGATCTCGTTATTATCTCAAATAAAATATTTATTTACACCTTTACATACTCAATATTTTACAACAGAAATTTCGTAACAAACGTTCACGATCATTGGGAAAAATTTTATATTGACCAATGCAACAAACAGGAGTTCTAACCTTTGTAGTCTTTGTAATATAGTCTTTGTTGTTTTCCATCCTTCACTACTTAAAGCAAGAATTGAATATCACATGGCATTGTATTTTTTTTGATCAAACGTCTTGAAGTATTGTTAAGTTAAGATCGTTAAGTATCTTTCTTTATTCATTGATATACTCTATTTTTTATTATAATTAGATGTCTCACTCTTTCGTTTTCGTCATTCTTTGCCTGAAAATATTTTAATGAACCCACATGCAATGACGTTTTGGAGAAGGAATGGAGGGTTGAATAAATGTGTGGTCTCTTGTCAAGGAACGGAAATCCTAAAGCAGAAACGTATGCTGATTTAAAGCTTAATGTAGATATATAATCTCACTTCAACAGTTGCAAGTATTGATGGAAGTCAACGATTAAAAACACTTTGGTCTCTTAGCGTATATCTTGTTTAAAACAAAATTTTTCCAGTTTACAGAGATGTTTTCTTCAGCTGTCGAATTCTTGTATTTTTTAATGATAGACGAGTCCAGAAGTATCCTAACCACACTTAAATCGTCTCTCCCGCTTAATTCCCCGCATTCAATTTAGAAAAAGAGGATTACGACAGATAATTTCAGACAACTTTATTTGCCAGTAACAAACCTGTAAAGGAACTTTAAATTATCTCAAAAAGATTTTGGTGTCAGTGCCATTCATGTCGCGGCTTAACCCTACTTATAGAGCACCTAGCCAAGACAGCTACAAACAACACCTCGCAGGCATTTACCTGAAATGTTTGATCCAGATAAATTCATGTCACCAGACAAAAAGTGGGGATATTTGTCGAGTTCTTGGTCTTTCGATGTAAGTAAGCATAAAGCTGTTGAAATACTGTTTTATATTAGTTTGCCGTTTGCTAATCGATTTGATCACCAAGTTGATCTGCTTTCCTAAATTGTCGCTGTTATGTTTTTAGTTCCTTAGAGACTTCGATAATCTAAGCATGGGTAAAAATGTATCTGACACCTCTGTCTCAAGATATCGTTTTTTATCTTAAGCATTTCTTAGTTTAACGTAGATATTAAGTTTAAATATGGCATTTTATCATTATGCATCTGTGATACATACGATTACCTGTGTCAATCAGTCGTGTATCGATCACATAATCACCTCTGAGATAACCATGTAGCACAAAGATATTGAGAGTATCCGAATATTCTACTGACAAAATGAAGACGACATTTAAAAAGGAACTACTTGGTTAAATTCTCGTGTTCATCACTATGTATGTTCAACGTGATACTCAGTAGATGATATGATAATCCAATGTAAGGCTCACTGGACGATTTTACTCCAGCATTGGACATATGAATTGACTAAAACCCTATCAAATGTTTATGGGGAAAATGTGTACTGAGGAAAGTACCATGATTACCAACAATAAAAATATAACAATTGTTGTCATTACAAGCTTTTTGCTTTAATACGAGTTTTGTATGCTAAACAAATTCCACGACCATTAATCTTTTCGCGTATAATTGCAACAAGAAACTGTCAAAATAATCTCATACCTTTCCTTTACATACATTTGTATGATTTCGTAGAGCTGACGGTAGGAATGCGAAAATTGGTAAATTATCGGGTATGGATTTTATAAATGTTAATATTAATATCAATTACAGATATGTATATAATTAAATCATATATATTGATACATGTGTATATTTAAGTGTCTATACGCTTTGAAAGCTGTGCAATTAATATTATAGAGGTAAAAAGATAGCATAGTATAAAATGTAAAACATTTTTGAATATTTGTCCCTTTTTATGTTGCTCGAGGTACAGCAGACTCTGAACTTCTTGTGGCACTTCGAAAACGTCTGAAACTTTTTATTTACCTCTTACATAAAACACCTGTATTTTTTACTTCTATTAAACTTATTGTATCCGCATATACAAATCAAAAACAGTTTTGACAAACGCCAAGACAAGCAAAACTTGCACTAGTGTATTTCTACGTACTCTTCACTATTGATAAGTAATATTTTATTTCGGTATTTGTTGGAAAGAGTAAAGTTCCAGAGGACAGACAAGCAATCCGAAGACTTTCTGTTTTGAGCTTAAGGAAATTTCTTAGGAGCAGGAAAATGGAGATGAAGGAAAGCAAACTTCTCTTTGATGGAGGTACAAGTATCGTGGATAAAATTCAGTCTTGCAAAATAAAAGAGAACATTGACCTCTTGTTTAAAACATGCCCTACTTTTAATGAGGTAGTTGAGGGCGTTTGCTTTCAACAATGACTTGGAACAGAGTGCCGCACTGGAAAAGAGATAACAACAGCTGAAAATCAGAATGATAGTGTTGTCAGAACTTTTGTAGCTGGAAATGTTGTGAATCTCAGCTAAAGGACAGCAGCTAGAGTAGAGGTTCGCCTCCGGTTCTACTCATCCATAAAGTACATGAATAAAACTGAACTAATAAAGATTGTACGTGACTGTGAAAGCCGCCTGACTCTTATACTTTTCTCTGACGACAAATCCTGTTACGAAAATCGAAGCAATGTATATGAGATCCTCTTTCATCTAAATCAGTTCTTGAGATGTGTATTGATATCGTAAGAACTGAACTTTTGTCTCGATCAACAAATGGTTGCATGTGTAATAATGCTACCGATATGGAAACCTTACGCACTATGTAGTTTTTAAAAAATAATAATGTAGTTACTGTGAGTACATATAAGGCTGCTAAAGTATGGAGTAGGCAGGATTATCCTGAAGCCTAGAGTCTAGAAAGTGTACAGAGTAGTATAGACAGATACAATGGCTAGTAATAGTGATACAATTGAATAATCTAATACTCATACAATTAGTAACGAACTAGAAAGATCAGCATAATGATATAGATAAAGAAACATTAAAGAATGTGTATATTAGAGAACCTGGATCAGGGAGATTTTATTTTCTATGTAAAATGAATAAAGGTCTTAGTCGCGTAATTTGTATGTTAATTACATCAAATTGCAGGTCAAACATATGTCTATATTTCTTGGCTTGGAACTAACCTCTCTCTTACTAAAACTTTTCCATCCTACATCAAGTATGTCCATTTTCTTCGTAACTCCGAGCTCTAAGTGAAGTGACTGAAAATGCACTTCTCTTTTCTGTTGATGTTGTAAGTCTATACCCAAAATATTTCACATGAGGAAAGTCTTTCGGCTCTTCACATAGCTATTGATGTTCATACTTGTATCATGTTTCTACAAGCACTCTTTTCTCATTAGCTAGATACGTTTTAGGTAACAACTCTTTTGAGCTTAATGGCCTTGTAGAGATACAGTTATAGGCTTGCTTCAGCATTCGCTCAGTGGCGTGGCCACGGAGGTGATGAGGGCAAATGCCTCCCACTTGCCAAGCTGGTCCACAACTTTCGATATTAGAAGACCACTCAGAGAATGCAGACCTACGCCAAGCCAGTTTGATTATTGAAACAACACGATGGTGTCCTTGCTAGTTCATGGAATTATCATTACCAAATATGGTAACTGGGTTATCCCCAGAAAGTCGTCCTCGCTAGCACTATGAAGGTTTCATTTCCAAAAAAGGAATCCATAATCCAGGATTTAATCCGCAACACCCTCCAAATTTAATCAGTTTTCCATTAGCCCATGCCTTACTCATCCTAAAAAATTCGTCAGAAATCTATCCATACGATTTTAGGTTTTGGAGTTTGTTAACAAATGAGCACACAAACAGAAAATCTGGATAACCCATAAAATTTAATCAGTTCTAAATTAGCCCATTTTTTACCTATTCTTAAACTTTTGTCCAAATTCATTTTCAAATTTTTGAGTTATGTTCTCAACAATGAAACAGACAAGCAGATAAAAAAGCGTTCCGGATCACCCCCAAAATTTAATCAATTCTATATTAGCCCATTTCTGACATATCCTGAAAAGTTTTTCAACATCCATCCATAACGTTTTTAGTTCTGTTGTTAGCAAACAAACAGACGATACGGGCAAAAACATAACCCTGTCGGAGGTGATAATTCCATGTTACCGATTCGATTCAAAAGCCCTTCACAGACTTTTTGCTAGATTTCAGCTCTTTTAGTGTGAGTTAAACGAAGTTTCCTTAAGCAGCACTAGAAAGTAAGTGATATACCTCAAGTTATGTATTTTATATATCCTCAAAGTTTATTATGGATTCAATGCAGGACATTCTGTACTACAGCATTTCCTGGTATTGTAATAAAATCACCCGAAGATAACTCACCACATTGTGCTATGTTCATTACTGGATTGCCATCCAGATACTTAAATAGCACCCTTCGCATTGTTACTTTTCTCGGATAATGAAAGCATATAATTGCACGGCACATATCTATCATTCTCAATCTTACATGTTCATCAATTACATACATTATCATCTTCCACAATTTCTCAGAAAATTTACTACCTCCGCTCCACTCCATTTTCTCATTGATTTTGAAGGAATCTCGATTGATTCTAAAAGAATACTTTGATCTAAGGCCAGTCAATGGCTGCATTAATCAGTACGCTTACTTTACGATAGAATGTCATATAAGTTGAATCGTTCAGCACATTGGCATTTATCATGACAAGTGTTACCAATCTTACAGGAGAGGGAAGTATATCATACGTTGAACTAATGAAAAACACTGCCCTAGCTGCTTAAAAACGAACTCTTTTTGCCTACATAGTACTGGCTTTCTCGTTTTAATGTAGGCAGACTCCAATACACGTAGATGAAAGGATGATCTAGCTGTGCCAATTATCCGAAAATTCTTATCCTTATACATTTTGGTGAATTGTGAATTTTCTAGTAAATGTTTGCCTATGGCAGAATCGCATGTTTTGGCAGTCATTTTTGCTTTGCAAGCGCGATATGGCTGTTCTCTAGGAGGAATTGATGCTTGGCGTACAGTGGCTGGAACATATTGCTTGATGCTGACCCAACCTTTGAGAAGTGCGACCTACATACGGAGCTTCACATTTGCACAGATATTCGTATACTACTAGACCTTTTTGTGTGGTAGCTACACAATCCTTGTGAATGGATGTCAAGATCTTCCTAGTTGTGAAAACAGTTCTTGGAAACACTTAACTACAGCTTTTTTAATCTGTGTTTCTATGCGGATAGAAACATTGCCTAACCAAGGAAGTTTTAGGTATACAAGACATTTCTGAGGCCCAAAAGATTTTACTATTGCAAGATCAGTGATCTTTTGTCAAAGAATTCTAGAAACAACGTTTCTAGATGCCTGTTTTTAAGGAGAAGAGACTTTATTTTCCCCATTTCCGAAATTAATTTGGATTTTAAACAGATACAAAGTGCTTTGGACAAAAAGAATCCCGACCAATGTATTGACCTGTAAAAGCATCTTTTCGGTAAACTTTTGTTAACAAATTAGTGTCAGGTTTTTCCACGAAAACATCAAGAAAAGTTAATAAACTGTCTTGTTTTTTTTCAACCGTAAATTTGAAAGCTGGATGTAACTGGTTAAATTTTTGGAAAAACCTGTCGCATTCCAGCTCTGTTTTAAAGATGGCAAAAGTGTCATCAACATAGCGAAAATATATGGACATCTTTTGTGTGTTTTCTCTTAGAATACGCTCCGCGTGAAAGCCGAAAAAAATATTTTCCAATGTTGGACCCAAGGGGCTACCCATTGCCACACCATCCTTTTGTCGATACATTGCACTGTTAAAACTGAATTCAACACCTCTAATGGTATATTCCATCAACTCGACAAAGAAAAATCGATTTTGAGATTTTGAACGAATTTTGCAAAAGTGATACAAACTTTAATACAGTTTTTACTGTAGCTTTTCAACACTGGTTCTGAAAGGTTAGCAAGCCATTTAGCCAATTTATGATGAGCAGAACCAATCGTGGATAAATTGGCCTAAGTGGGTTTTTTTTCTTATGTTTAGGTAAACCATACATACGAGGACGTTGAGAACCTGTAGGACGAATCTGATCATAAATTGCGCGACTTGACCCATTTTTCTTAAAAATCTCTAATAACCTACGTTGTAATTTAGCTTCAATTTTTGTGGTATTGTCATAGTTTTCAACACTGCCTAAATTTTCAAATTTTTATTGGTCATTTACTATACAAACATCTTACTGATATAGTCATCCTTTGTCAGGTTTTTTGACAAGAATGTCTTTATTACATCTGAAAGAGTTTATTCCCTGAAAATGTTCTCTGTGCATGTAAAAGTCCGAAAGGTCCATTGCAGAACCGCAATAAGCATGTGCCAAATCACTTAATCGGGCTTTTAATGACCTGAGATTTTCTTCACACAATGCTTTGTGTTTATTTAGTTGGGAATACACAATTTGAAATTGAGCAAAAAGTTCTTCTCTTCTAACATTTTGGGAAGGTATACAAAACTCTAAGCTATGGCCTAAAACAAATTCTTCTGCCTCAGAGAAGGTGTAATTGGACAAATTTAAGGTATGTGTTTTGGAATTATCTAATATATTAATAGAGAAAGAAATGTTGGAAAGATGTCTATCTTTAGTTAAATTTTTCGTCCGCTGATCGATTTCAGGAATGTAGCAGCACAGACAAAACATGTCAAAAGCGAAAGAAATCTTCTCACTTTAGTCCATTTTGACCTATATCTATGTAGTAAATCCTGATAAAACAACTTAGTTTTGTCATTTTCATCCCTTAAAAATGCCCGTTCAATGGCAGGACTATGTCTGACTTTAGATCTAGATATTTGACAAGAAATAAATTTAGGAACAACCCTGTTCACCAAGCGTGATTCATGAAAATAGACAGAAACCTTAGTCGATCTCAGCTTACCTGTGATCTTGACTATGTTGTTGAGTTCGACAATTTGTTCTTCAGCGTACCGTCGCTTGAAATACTTGAATAATACTCAAACCTGGCGCAATGTCGCAAATTTTCAAGGCGATTTTCAAGTTTTGTACCACAAAAAGATTGTCCTAAGACAATAGTTCACCACGACTAGTACAGTTTCATCAACAAATAAAGAAAATGACGATTGTGATAGCTATGGAAATTTAACATGGCAAATCTAAATAAAACGATCATTCTTCTAAATACAACGTAGTAATCGAATATAAAGCACGAAGAGTGGAGTAATCTTGATTCGACCAGATATTGATGCTGTGAAGTCATGTATCATAAACGATAAGGGCATTCAGGTAGACTTGCATTTCTCAAGGAAACAAAATTTAAAGAAAACATCTTTTGCTTTTGCACCCTTATGCTTGACAAAATATTCCTACATTTTTTCTGCTCTCTCCTTTGGAGCTCCTGATAATGTCACAAATTTGCTTGCATTAGGGCTTTTTACGAGATTGTGATAGAATCAAACTGAGATTTTAGAGAAATGAGATATCTAAGGGAATAGACTACAAAAATGAATAACCTGTTAGTCACGTCTATTTCTCGTGCATTAGTTTTTCAAAGGGAGTATTGCTTTATGCTCATTAGGAGGAGGACCTACGGTATATTGGCCAAGCATAATGCATCTGCATTTTAAACATATGACCTGCCAAAAAGGTTTAGAATACTTAGGACAAAGACCCAGTTTAAATACGGTAGATCTTTGTTCATCCTACTGAATGAAAACCTTCTTTATATTTATACACTGGTGATATCTTTATAAGTGTATACCATGTGAATGATATTCCGTACACCCTTTGTATTCACTCATGTATATAATTATTTTATATATATCTCAAAGAATAAAGGACACATTTGTGTAGCTGTTTGCATAACAGAGAGACGTTTATTGTCTGCTATTAACTTCTCTCTTTCTTGTAACCTCAAGTGCATTTGTCTGTTGCTCAAATTAATAGCACTCTACTCGCTTGATAAATCACATCGATCTTATGATTGAATCTAGGGATGCATTGTTAAGCCTTCACTTCTGTTCGGCGCTGTGAAATTGAGGATTGAGAAATGAAATACGTGCTACTTTGTGCGTGCTTTGAAAAATACATAAACGTTTGATATTGAATGGGGAGCATTAAGACCTATAAAAGAAGTCAAGTACTGCATGATGACGTACTAATGACACTATGAGATGTGACATTTGTGCAAGGGGTGAACACAGATTTCCAAGATGTTTTCGCTGCTATCGGATGACTACAATGTATGGTATTGGCAATATTTATTTCTTGTTACCTATTGAACGTAGCGTCGTAGTTGTCATAGTATTAATTTTACGTTTTCTTTATTTTTATGGATTGCAAGCTTCAATTTTTATGGACCGCTCGGGATTAAAAATCCTGTAGTTAGTTGGTAAGTTTTCTTTCTCTGTACTGCATGACCTTAAACATAATGCAGATACTTTTCAGTGGTTATTTAGCAATGTTACTGCTACGAATATTCAGAAATCTGTTATGTTATACACCAATAGACTTGTATTCGTTATTAGTAGAACTATGTTTAAGATAACGTAGCCCAACGCGATTGGCATTCTATATAGGTTAGGAAAAATTTGGGCTTGATTAAAGCATTTAATCCACTAAACTATTCCTGTCATGTATTTAATTAGTCGCAAATAAATTGTCCTATAGAATTTAGGAATTCTGTAATGTTCAAGAATTTACATTCAAAGATAGATAGTCTTTTTAAAATCATGTACATTCACCCTTAAAGTACATAATGGCTACTTGTCGTTATGTGTTTACCGATTTTATTTCATTGGAATGTTTTTTCGAAGATTAATAGCTTTTGTTTTCATTGGTAGTTCTGTGTATTCTCCCCATTGTTCTTAACAAACTTGTGATAAATATAATATTTGTAGGATTTTTGGAACAAGCTTTGCTTAATGATTCTGAATACAAAACAGAAAATATTACTTGTGCTGTTAACTCAAGCAATACAGAAATACATTTTGAATATAAGGAAGCATGCAAAAATAGCGTTGAATCATGTTCAAAACACTGTCTGATAAGATTGATAAATACATAGTATTTGTATGAAACAGTTTAAGTACATTGTTTCAATCGTAGTAAGAATTGATATTCTTTTCTCCTTACGATTCAATTTTCATGTCTTTAGTTATTTAATGTCGTCTTTAAAACAAATCAGCTAATTTGTCTCTACTTTAACATCCTGACTATTATTTATTTTAAATGAGTCACCTATTCAGACAATTTTCGTGAAGTATTGTAGCTCCCCTCTTGTAACTAGTAACAAATCAAAAACCCCAGTTGCAATACGCAAGTATTGCTGTCAAGCAGGTGTTTTGATTTTCAGCTGCTTCCAGAATATTTCTAATCGAGAAAAAATATTCTTGAAATTTGAAGGACACTAATTAATAACATATTGTTTGCCACCGAACAGTGTTTGTGTAAATACTATCCGATTATTTCTGCCAACCGTTTGATATAAAGCAACGAGAGACGTAGTCAATAATAATAATCACCATAATAAAATAAGGTAGATGAAAAAAAAACCGGTCACAGTTGTCGAGGTTTTGTCAATATGGTCTTTATAAGGTTTCAGGTGACTTTTTTGGAGAACATTTTCACCAACCTGTTGTAACGTTTTCATAATTTATTCAAAAGTAAACAAACCGAATGCTCTAGGGCATCGTAAGTAAAAGGTGCAAAGATAGGTCTACAAATTAGACAAATATTTGTACCTCAGAAAATCATCCTTTGTCAAATATAAGTTACATTAAAATTCGTTGTGTTTAGTTTCTTTTGAATTTACTTGAATAAATGTATTGGCTATCTTTTGTTGTGGTACAAGGAATGCAAGATTAGAGAGCAGGCGAGGTTTGAAAGAAAATTGCTGTATACGTCATGATATTTCGTATGAGTCGCGGATTGCTTTTGGAAGAACGGAGATCTAATGACTTACTTTTGCAGAAGAATACTAATTTTAACTTATAAAAGTGTTGATGATTATTTTCGGTGAAATTTGCCTGGTCATTTTTATAAGATAGAAATAGCGTAGGTGTGTCTGATTTATCTGTGCACTTTCCTATACCATGAAAACTCAGTAATTATTTAATCAATAAATAGCAAAACACTTTTGACCAATGAAATTTTGACACTCTAGCGCAAACTATTTCTATTATGAAAGTTTGCCTTGAATTGAGGGCAAGTGAGGGAAGCGTACGTTTCGTAAGGTTATGTGTAGTCTAAAGACAAAGAGCCCTTTGAGAGAGCCCGAAGGGTTTAGGTACATGGGTAAAAGGCTGAAAAGGTTCAGATTTGAAAACATTTTCTACGCTGAAAAACAATGTTTTCCGTAATATAGAGTTACAGCAAAATGGAATAGAATTAGATGTAGGGTTAAGATGGTGCCATTGTTGGGTTTTCATCTGGCTTTGCTGATGAGTCTCGTGTGATTAATATCTTAAGGACTAGCTTTACTACTATTAAATAATAATAAATCATAGAAAAGTTTGCTCCAGGAACTGTTGCCTTCTTTTAATCAGCAAAAATATAAGCTTTGAAAAGTCATTCTAGTTTCTGACATAAAATTACAGCAGAAAACATTGCTATGAAGATTTCAAATACGATAATACTTATTTATATCCGTATTAATCACTGTTAATACAATAGTAACAAATACATCAACAAATTATCTCGTCGAAAGAAAAATTGCAATTATTTAAATTTAATATCACTTAGCACATCGTTGTTTCCTGACGATTATTTCAGCCTGTCAGTCTTTTCAGATCAAAATCACACAGCTTTTAAATCTAGATAAATAAAACTGTTTACGAAATACGTCAAAAGAGCAGAGAACAAATTAATTGGCAAATAGACAAGTGAATTGATGCCTCATAATACCTCTGGTACAAAATGTTGTGAATTTTAAATTGATTTACTTATCAATACAGTAAAATCGTTGTATAGCAGATATTATCGGAACTGAGCGAAACTGGCCAGGGGTGTTTGACGAAGAGACGTTATCCATTTCCCACTAATTTTTGCCAATCCATACCCGAAAATCACCTTTTTTTCTCATGCAAACAATCGGGACATATAAAAGAGACAAAAGTTCCATCACAACATTCAAACGAATCAGTTATTGCTTAAAAGAATGAAGAAATTGTTGAAAGTCTACACGAAACTAATTTCATGTTCTCAACTTTGCCAATAAAGAAGACAATAATTCAGTTATTCAAACAGACGTTATGGAAGAGGAATGTACTGTCTGCAAATTTCCTAAAGCATACGTGAGAATACTTCTCACTCTTCATTGTTAGTTTTCTTGGAAGAAAGTGTCTTTGGGTAAAAGCTCAATATTATTTATTAGGTCTTCAAAAATGATACGCTAGTCACCCAAGAAGTAAGAGGCAACTAAAGAGACTTACGAATTTAATGTAGGTAAATGTCAGAAGTGGATGTGCCGTAATTACGTTTAGCCTTTTAGGAGTTTCGCTGTAAGGAAATCTTTCTAGTGCAAACTTTGATTCCCGAATCTAAAAAGGTGTCTAAAGAGTTTTGTGTTCATTCAGTTGGTTTCAAGTAAATTGTTCGATATTGTAAGATATTCAATACTATACAAACATTTAACTGCATTTTCAATACATGTAGTGAAAACATCGTGTCATCAAGTTTACGTTATAGCTAACACATATCCAATAGCAACCCTTAAGGACGAAACAAACGAACTCGTTTGCTCTCAAAATTTGATGGCTTAAATATTTTTTTATCCGCCCCAGGCCTAGATACAAGCTGCAGTGCAAATTTAATTCGCTTTACCTAATCTGTCTGACGAAATTACGATTTTCTGTCTGTAATCTACTGATAGCCCTCATGCGCGTGGCTTAAAACGTATACGGTTCAAGTAAAACATTTATTTGCCAGTAGACTGAGTTTCTCAGTTTATTTAAAATCTATATCTTATTTATCAGCAGTGTTTGTATTTTGACCTTGTTTGCCCCTGAAATTGTAGCGCGAATTTGCTAATTACCTCTTCGTGAAGTGAATATCGTTCTTTCGTCTCATTTAGCTTGGTCTGTTAAGCCCAATATAAAACAATCGTCTGAGGATTTTTGTCCTTCCAAATGTAATGTGTTTTGGTCAGTAGCTATCCAACTTAGATGATTTCGGTAACTAAGTGTGAAGCTAGGTTCTGTCACAAATAGTGTTTACCATTTATATTTTGTGAGCATAGTATTATTAAAAAGACAGTAAAATGCGAAAGGATGTTTTTACATCAATGATATAGTAGGTGTTTGCTAATAACAAAGTAATAGTAGGAAAAGTTAGCAAGGGTTTTTCAATTATTTTGATCGGTCGGGGCACAATTACAAGGAATCCGGGAAAATATTTCACCGCAGATAAACTGAAGTAAACATCAATTCGCAATATTTGCAAGGAGTATAAACTATAGGAGACTGACGCTATTGTGAATATTGTTTATAGAACAAGAAACGTAAGTATTGATCATGTTTTCTAGAGGAAATAGGAGTTATTTAACCATATGTATCCATTTGTGTACCCAATCATACTCATATATTTTTACTTATAAAACATTGTAGCTCTATGTGTCTCTTTTTAAAGACGTAGATTTGTGGAAGGAATTTTGATTTACACCAACTGAATAGTTATCACAAATAAGCTGCGTGTTACCGAGCACCCAGCAGTAGGTTTCTAAGCTGAAAGATTATCAACATAGGACGAGGATAGTAAAAGCTTGCACCCTACCACATTGACGTTATCATTTAACATTGACGTTAACGGTTAATATTATTCTCGCCATTTTATTGTTATTAAGGCTGCTGTCTTTCTATAATGAGTAATCTGGGAAATTACAATATATTTTGCCAAATTTTGTTAAACATCACCAAGCAGCTTCCATATCTTGTTTGTTTGTGTTTGTCATCGTCCTACCGCAGTACCGTAGTGCACGGTAACACAACACGTTTTTTTCTTTTGATTGCTGTCGCTTTAAAATACTAATATAATATGAAAATATAATATGAAATTTAGTATTACCAAATCGTGTAGTTTATATCCACATTATAACTCATTTAAAAACATTGCAGTAAACATTCTACCTGTTCAGACAAAGTAAAACAGAGCGGTAATGCATAAAAAGGAATTGCTATTCACAATATACAATGGAGAATACGATAGAAATCTTTTATGACTGCCAGCTGTCCATAAAACTATGTACCCACAATTTCATGCGTGAACTATTCTTACATGAGCATGTGAAGTTATGACTTTGTGAGATCAAAGGAGCGCCATTCCATTCGTCGTGTCGTTGTTTAAAATCAATTTTCATGTTTGTAACGGTCTAAAACTTTATAGCTGTCTTATGTCTACTAAACTAGGTTTATTTTGGTATGTTTCAAGCAATACATGTTGCAACTGGAGGTAAGAGAATTGACCCAGAAGCAGCTTTGATTTACGAAGCACCTTTAGGCTATTCTTAAGTTGCATTAACAGCTATCTTAAGTTGCATTAATTTTCAGTCATAAATTTTTAAATAAAGTCTATAATGTTATACTACGCAAACTATACCTATATTGGTGATATGATAAAACTAGAAGCAATCAGAACTATTTGAATAAGCTGTACTAATAGGCGTCCTGGTAACTATGGAATGACATTACCGCCAAACGGTCATCTGGTTTCTTAAAATTGTGACCTTATTTTATAAAATTGTGACCTTATGTTTAAGATATATTTGACGGCAAAATAGAAATTAAGTTTATGATAAGCGTTTGTTAATTAATTTCATAAACAATTCACTCCTTACTTGATACTTCACGTTTAAGTTATTTTTGAAAATTTCCTAGGATGTGGTTTACGTCTTTTTTCTCTGCATATGAGACGCCCATCTCACAAATCGTCAGCTTGAAACTCAGTCACCACAGGCGTCCGCAAATTTTAAAAAATTTGCAAGATTTTCTTGCAAGTTGAAATGTTGTAATGCAGAAATGCTGTGTTTGTTGGAATTGTATGTCATGGTGTCTCCTTTTTATGTTTAACATGACGATTTTTATTTTACTTTACGCAGACATCTCGCTAATATAAAAGGACATGCACTTTACATCCTAGGAGATACTGATTATTTATTGGCTTTTGCCTACCACAAGCATGCGAACAATGCATCGTACCTCTAAATATAGACTTATTTTGTAAGATTTGCCTTTGACTAGGTCATGCAAATTATAACAATGAATGCAATGAGAATAATGAGGATTACAATAACTACAACAGTGGTATAAGAAACATTTGTAACAGGATGAATAAAATATCACCCTTAGTGATGACAATGTAATAGTAATGGTGAAATTATAATTACATACAAATTACCGTCACCAAGCAAAAATAATGATAATAGCAAAAATAGTTCTTCTAAATTTTCACATTTACTTTCTCCGATCAATCAGTAAAGCAGGCTAATCTCTTTACAGGAATATCTATACAGCCTATTATGGCAAGCTAATGGTTAATATTTGTGTGTAAACATCATTTTATTAAATCTATATCTAATATTCTTAATTTTAAACATCGCTACTAGCAGGTAGTTTGAAACAGATTACTTGGTAAGTACACAACGTCTACAAGATATGACAACATGGACATTGCGTCATATTTAGGTTCAACTGTTTGCTTTGGCAGTAGAAGATGTATTGTGTAGCTCGCACAGGAATGTTTGTGGTCATTTAAATGATATAATTCTGGAAATTTTTGCCAAAATTTAAAATTCTTATTATCTCTATCAAGGCTGTGGAAGATACGTCAAAGACAGCAGGTATGCTGATAGAGAGATTTACAGACTTCACTTCGTTGTGCTTTGTTATGTGGTGTTTTAGCAAGTCTCCATTTTTGCTTTTTATTCTCTGTATTGTTCTAAAGGATTCATAGCCAATAGTTAGTTTTAGGATGTAAAACCATTCAGTGGAAGTTGAGAGAACTGCACCAGGTGACAGTTTGTTAGATGTGATTATGAAGGGACTCTGAATCCCAGAGAGATCAGCAAAGATTTAAGTGGTTTAAATGGATTAAAATGTTGATATCATAAAATAAAAACAAATTTGTGGCGCTATATGTAACGACTTTGTCAAAGTCAGACTTTGCATACAGAAACAACCTTCAGAAGTGATACAGGCATTAAACAGAATAGTGCAATTGCAGATATTACGAGGCAACAAACTTAAAGTTATGAGCATAAAGATTGATCTTAGCTTTAACAATGAAAATTTGTGATCTTAAGGTATTGCAATAATGTGAGTTTTTTTCAACTTCAAATTTTCCCATCAGAATTAATTGATACTGTGTACATTTAGCAGATATATTGATTAAATTAAAGCAAATCTTGAGTTGTTTATAGATACAATATCATAAGTACGACTGGATAGAATTTAACAGCTCAAGATCAGTTCAGTCTTTATCACGTCGACAAAAAAATAAAGTAGGTGGATCTTACTATATAGCCAATTATTTTACGTAACAAATAATCACGATTATCTATCTTCAGATGTTTCAACATATTCATAAAATAGATAGTGTCCTTCGTTATCCCTCCAATTGCATTCATACTCAAATTAATGAAGTAAACATTATGATTTGCAAGATCTTTACAAAGGGTTTTGTATTTCTTTCATTGTTTTCTTTGAAAACTTAAGATTAGTTTGAAATCCAACAGTTAATTCCAGTACATCCAATAAAATGTTACATTGAATCGACATATCAAATTTTTTTAAATTTCCAATTCATCATCTTCTGTTGTCTCAAATACAAACAAATACTCTCACAAGTAGCACATTTGAAGTATATATGACATAAGTCAGACTTACATTACAATCATTACCAAATTAAAAGTTCAGGATTAGTCCATTCCTTATGACGGCTACAGAATATATAGTATGAAGTCCTAATAATACATTCAATCATTTTTCTTATCAGATAGTCAACATTTTCAACTTGTAACCTTTTTAACATTAACATAAACGATTTACTTTTATTAGGCATTTCTCCAAACGCATTCATACTAAAACTGATAAAATTAACTTTGGAAAAAAAACCCTTTTGATTTGCGGTAAAAGTTATGTTCTAAATTTGTTTCAAAGGCAAAGGTTAATTCCATAATTTCCAGACAATTTTCCTTATTGATGATAATGTCTGGTCTTAGCTCATGACCAGAAATCAGTGTTGGAAATCAAAAACCATCAATGTCGCAGAAGACTCAAAGACCTTCACTTGAAGACTGAATGAAATCAGGTATTGTTTTGAGAACTGAATCATGACGACAGTTGTATCTACCCTAGCTCAGATGTATAGAACTACCAGTAATACAATGCTGCAATGTTTGTGGATTTAAGCAAGCATAACAAAAGTTACTGTCAGCTTTTCTCCAAATTTGCAGGTTTCTTAAAGTGGGTAAAGTGTTATTCAGGTAACATGATGTGAAGTTGTAAATGTCTCTGGGTAGTAAATCAAGTGCCTTGTGCCAAATTTGTAGGTGACATGGGAAGCATTTCTTTATTAAAGTTTAACAATACACCATTGTGAAGTCAGATTTTTTTTACATGATCCTCTTTTTGTTTCTGAATGTCTTTAAGAACTGATTTGCTACTTTTATAAGAACCGTACATGATATTTTATGTCTCGTATCATTGAATACAAATTTCAGGTCACAATCAACATCACCCAACTCTTTCCTTGTTTTTCATTAATGATCTTCCAAATCACATTCTGAGATCATTTGTTGACATCTATGCAGACGACACAACTGTCTATGGCTGCACCTCATGAGCATTGGTGATCAAGGTCTTGCGGATTTTTCTGACCTGGAGCATGTAGTTGAATGGGGGAACAAATGGCTTGTTACTTTTAACACCTCTAAAACAAAGCTTCTCTCCTTGCACCATCAACGTTCAGATCCTATATTTGCTTCAGTTGAAATGAATGGCTCTCTTCTTGAAGAAGCACCTTGCCTTGATAAGCTCCTAGGACTGACTTTCACTCCAGATCTAAAATGGAATACTTACATCCAATCTGTTGCTAAAGTTGCTGGAAAGATAGTTGGATCATTCTACAGCTCCGGAAAGTATCTGACGCCTAATGCAATTCTCTACTTATATAAAAGTCAGATACGCCCTACGATGGAGTATTGCTGCCACATCTGGGGAGGTGCTGCTCAGAGCACTCTCTCTTGCCTTGACAGAGTTCAAAATCGGCCTTGCAATCTTGTTGGAGATGATCTGTTCAGTTCTCTACAGTCCCTTTCTCACAGATGAGACTTTGCTAGTCTTTGTCTATTCTACCGGTATTTCCGTGGTAAGTGCTCGATTGAGCTTCAATGCCTAGTTCCTCCTTGTAAAACTTTTACAGCAAGAACGCGTCTTGCAACCACCACTGAAAAGAATTTTCCTTTCTTCCTTCATGTACGTAACATCAAACGAAATTTCCACAAGCAAAATTTTTTTTTCAAGAACCTCCCATCTGTGGAACACGTTGCCACAAGATTGCTTCCCGGAGGACTACAACATGGGCATCTCAAATCAAAGGTCAATAAACACTTGTCACAACCATCCTCATAATTCATCAAATCTTATTCATTAGATTCATATCATTCTTTCCTTTCATTCACCTGTAAGTATATGGATCTCATTAACCCTTATCCTCGAGTGGCTTTTAGCCTTGATAAGCGGTGACTCCCTAGTACATAAAAAAAGTGTTTCAGGAATTTTCTGTGTGGTCCAAATTTGGTTAATTATTGCAGTGGTATATGATCTTAAATATGACAACTTGTTAAAGAAAATAATTGAGATCTGGTCTAAAGAACATGGGCTACCACTTGACTTTATAGACCTGATTGATCTAGTTACTTGTCATATGATTGTATGAGGACCACTTGTTGAGGATTAGTATAAAAAATAAATTGAGGTTTGTCAAGTTTGGGAATCAAAGAGGGAATGACATAATGTAACTGTAGAATATGATTATTAAACACATTTCTAAAATATCAAGGCACTCCTTAGCTGTAAATGTTGGTTGTTGTCTTCAGTAACTTTCACAAAGAATTTTGCGTAATTTAAGAACCTCTTTATTACACAATCTTGATCAATTGAACAGAGAGCTGAGGACAAACCATTTGATAACTTCTTGTGCAGTTAACGAGCAACATATTCGATTCCTGTGACGTCTCTCGTGGAGTCGATTTTTTCAACAGTGTTAACTCCTGTTTTAATTGTGTCTTTGAGAGATTGTCGTATTTTTCCGAGAGAGCATTGCTGAAGAAGCAGAAGAATCAGCTTTTCCAAAATTTGAAGCAAGAAAATTGCAAATTGTAAGCTTCATCCAAATCACACAAAGCTATTGAAGAGATTAGCAATTCTAATTTAACAAACAATTCAAATAAATCTTAGTATTGAGATGTTTTTGGAATCTTGACCCCAGGTTTCAAAACGGACTTAAGTCTATGGATGTAGCAATTATCTCGTACTCATCAAATGTTTGTTGATTAGGAAGAATCAGATTATTATTTAATCTTTTAATATTTTACAGGTGCGTTGATGGACTTTGGGTCTGCCTATTTTCTTACATGATTTACCACAGAAGCATTTTACAATGCTGGTATTTCCCAGACAGACCCCAAAGATATCAAATGGTTCGTATCCTGTATTGTCTGGGTCACATGCAAATCAGGCTGAGTAAAAAGTTTCCCTTTGCAGCGCCATGGATGTCAACCAAGGGAAACAAAACTTAATCCATAATAATTGCAAGCCACAGAAGTGACCACCAAGAACAAAAATGCAGTTTCCCTCATAATCCAATGAATCCTGAAACTAATTGTATTTGACATATGTTAATGAACTAATACAAGACTGACTAATGGCTAGTAGAAATAGTGAGACTTTAGAGCCACCAGAGGAAACGTACGACTTCATTCATGGCCTAATAATAATAATAATAATAATAATAATAATAATAATAGGACAGAGCAGTACAGACAAAATCGATTGTTTGAAGCAAATCAGAAGAAACTGTTTGATGAATTGGACGGAGT